>VZRL01000557.1:418857-473047 GCA_013397895.1 Origma solitaria
GGCGGGGGGTGGGGAAAGTAAAAAAAACAGGCGACAAATTTAGAAACATAGTTAGGTCCAGGAAATGTGTAGTTCAAGATCAAAAACTTTCTAGGCAATGTAAGCCTGGAAAGACAAGAAGCTTCTTCCAATCTATCAGAATAAGTCTTGTTACTTTTGGTTGGTTAAAGAATGACTAGATGTTTGACTGCCCTTGGATTCTGAGTTCCTCAATATTTCAAAGATGCCTTTCAGATTAGCTTCAAATTTCTTTTGAATCTAGGGGGTGTGATAAGTAGAGGAAGGAGTAAGGCCCTTGTTATGGTGATCTGTCAATGTATGCATCATCATCCAAATTAGTAACCCACTCAAATTTTATCTGAATTCGATGCTTTCTTTATTGGTATGTAACTGCTGTGCTTGTTAAGGCTTTGTCCCAAAGGCAGCTGACAGTAAATGTTCAGGGAAGTGACATTTGCATACAATTAGGTGAGAGTCATCCTTTTTTTAATGAAATTAAAGATCCTTCAGATACTGTTGATTTGTACAAAATGTTGCCAGTGTTTTCCTCTCAATTGTTCAGAGAGGAAGCTACTGCTGTAATACCGTAATTGTCTGATTTGTTTCTGTAGCAGGAGCTCAGTCATCCATGCCATAACCTCTCCAGCCTTTCTGCTGGTCACTCTGTTTCTTCTCACTATCATATAAATGAAACCAAGGCTTGTCCCCTGCCAGCTTGACTGACCTCTCCTCTTGTAACGATCGGAGCTGGTTAGGATCATGTGTGCAGTGGCACTGGATCTAGGTCACTTCTACCCCTCTGCGATGTCTGAGAAGGAAGCATGTGCACGTAATGCCATGGGACATCTTGCTTCTAGCAGAATTACAGCACAGTACCTCAAATCCAAACTTATATGGGAGCCCCAAATCTTACCAGCTTTGCTTCTCAAACATTTATTGTTAATAATAATATTAAAAGTTGGTTTAGAGCAATAGAACTTGATTTAGAACAATGAAACATTCAACAGAATTATTTTTAACAATCTTTTCTTTTAACTGAAACACTTAGTGTCTCAACATTTGCCAAGTTGCTATTAAACAATGCGGCATCTTCTGCCATGTTGATGTGAATTCTTTACAAATCATTTATGGTTAAGCAAAACAAAACAAAAACTCACAGCAGGACCCACTGTCTCATACTGGGAGCCCAGCACTGTGCCTTGGGCTCTAGCAGTGGCTCATCAGTGCTGGGTGGAGGGGACTTATCAGCTCCCAGGAGGCTACTGTCTTTTCTGTAAGGGCGCATGGCTTGGTCATGGTCAGCGTGGTGTCCAACAAGACCCCCAAGTCCTTCTGTGCAAAGTTTCTCTCAGTCACTTAGCCACCTGATGCCAGCAGTCATGTGCTTCCAGTCCCTTCAGATAATTTTGGACTTTGCCTGCTCCTCCTTTGGTACCTCCAGAGGCTGAGGCCTGCGAAGTGGTGAAGGCTTGGAGCAGACACACTCCATCTCTCTCTTCCCTCCTCTGATATTTCCAGGTTGCTGAGTTGCTCTGTGGCACGAGTGGTCCACCAGCATGCACGTGCTGCAACTTCCCTGCTGTCCTTCCCTCCTAGGAGGTTGGGACTAGTGCTGAGGATATGTTTAAGACCCCGTACAAGAAATTTCAAGTGTTCTCGCGCCTTCTTACACTTGCTTTTTGACTGCATGTTGAATTTCTTGCTTTTTTCATAAACAATAATTGTAAATGCGTCTTCATAAAATTTGGCAACTTTTTTTTATTTCAGGACTTTCTCCACTTGTCAGTATGTAAAATTTTTTAGATACAGTGGCTGTTCATTTTCTGACTTGAACTGAAATTTCACAGATGTCACAAAGAAACCTACTAAATTTTATTCATTTTCTGTACAACTGGAAATACTAGCAGTGTTGACTACTGTGCAGTCCAAGAAGGTTTCTGGATTTAGACTTTCTCAGAAGGGTAAGTATCAGGCAGCTGGATGAGAGGAAATGTTGTTTATTCTGCCATGGTACAGAAGTCCAGTGGTTGTGAGCTGAGGGAAGATCTAGTATGAATTGAAAATAAGCTTCCCCATTCATGTAGAATTAAACATCAGTAAATAGTAAATAAACTGAATATATATTAAAGCCTCTTTCCCTGTGGCATCTGACCGAAATTAGGTTCTGCTCTTCTA
Organism: Origma solitaria; assembly: GCA_013397895.1. Classification (NCBI taxonomy): domain Eukaryota; kingdom Metazoa; phylum Chordata; class Aves; order Passeriformes; family Acanthizidae; genus Origma; species Origma solitaria. The sequence goes on from VZRL01000557.1 coordinate 421,033, forward strand.
AATTCATTTGCTAGGGTAGCCTGCAGCTATGAGGAAAAATTAAAGTTCTTTAATGTTATTTGATGAGAAGTTCATGCCTTTAATTCCAGAAACTGGAATAGCTGACCTCTCTGTGGAGGTTAACAAATGCATAATGCCAAATAGTAAATCATATCAAGGATGATAATTGCTATCAGCTCCCATTTATAAAAAATATGTGCTCACTAACATCATTAGAAATTTTTAAATTAGAAATACCTTTTCAGTAAAGAGATTCATGGGGCATTTTATTTCCATGCAAGAGAAATTAATTGGGTAATTTTACAATGGCATATAAAGATTGTTGATTCTAATGAAAGCTAAGAAATCTTTGCTTTTGTAGCTCAGTTGTAGTGGTTAATACATCCAAAATTCCAGCTACCCATTTTTGCATTCCTCTTAAGTCTGATAGTCCTTTATGTGGATGTCCACATTTCTGAATGCACATCGAGCTTCTGAGAAGGTTCTGCACTCCTGAGAGACTCTTTAGCCTATTTTCCAGTCAGTATTACTTTGGAAACCTGAGTTCAAGTACATTCCTTTAAAAATATTGAAAAAAAAAGAGAAGAAATCTTGCCTTATACAACAACATAAGGAAAGCAATGCTTCAGGCAAAGTAGAACAATAGGAAAAGACCACCTCTTTCTTGTGAGGTTTGAGCCATGCAGACATCACATTTGTTATCTTACAATCGACGTGATGTGAATGGAAGTCAGATGCTCATTAATTCTGTCAGTCCATCTAAGCAAAGCTTGTACTGTTTGAAGTTATCTGTTCCATTTGTTTGAATACTTTAGTGCTCTTCATATCATTGAAAATGTCACGCTTTTCCGACAACCGACTGCAATGGCCAACCTATCAGCCTCTAAATGTATTCACTGCTGTTTTTCTTTCCAGCAAGCTATTGTGGTATTTGCTTTCAGGCATTGTTAGGGTATCAGTAATACTCATTATATGTTTTCCAAATGTGAAGGAAACTACACGCTCAAGAAGCATCAAAATGCAGTATTTGAAAGTATCTCCAAAATGAGAGTCAGAGGGATTTCATAGTTAAAATCTGAACTATTTTTATATGATTGACTTTAATTTGAATCATCTGTAGGGATAATTCCTGTACATTAGGGCCAAGGCACCCTGGTCTTCCTTTCATGGAGACATTTCCCAGAAGAGAGTATTACTCAATTATGGCGTTTAAAATAGAGATGAATAATTTTTTCTTAAAACCTGGTGTTCAAAATGTTTAAGAATTCAGAACAAGTTAGGCAAGGAAAAGCATAGAACATAACTGGAAAAAGAATCTTTAGACTTAGCAGATGTGAATTCAGCGTAAAAGGAAATGGCAATCAAAATCACTAATTTCCTTTTTTTTTTCCCCTGCCAAAGGTACATAAAGAAAGTTTCAGGAGTAACACAGCTCTTTCCTTCTGCTGCATAAAGTGGAAGTTGAAGAAGCACAGAAATTGTGTTTATATAACTTGTTCTGTAGAAAGGGTAGCTTGAAAGTCACCAGCTGTATGATGAAGTCTAGGAAATTATTGCCTGCTCAGTAAACATGTAGAAGAGATGTGAGACAGAAAATTAAATGTACTTGATGCTTACAGTGCCTTTTTCTCTTCATATCATTGACTTATGACTCATCAAGTTTGTGTTTGTTGAGTTTTTTATTATTGTTTTATTATTTCCATTTCCTCCTTTCCATTAAAGAAAAAAAACAAGAAAATGAGTGTGTTTTATTCTAGGAAGTCACTTATTCTGAAGGCAGCCAATTGAAAGTGTGTGAAAAATAAAAGCATGTGTTCATTTCTGTGTGTTAACTTGGAATTATTGTACTCCCTTAAGATGTGACTGAATTTACATTAGTGAATGTTAAAATAAAAGAACAAGTAGTCTATAATTAGTACTCTTGGATGTGAATGCTTCTTTTTTGCCTTTTTTTTTTTTTTTTTAAATGACATGTTTTCCTGAATGTGCTGGTCTGGCAGATGAACTGAACTGGTGCACAGCTTCATCACAATGAGGTGATTGTATCAGTTTTAATATCTGAAATGTGTAGTCAAATACATTCTTCCATTTATCCTGATGGACATCTGTCTCTAGGCTGCATGTACTCAAGGGGAGCTGTTGATAGGGGCTGCCCGACACATCCCTTAAATCAGTAAGTGTCCAAACATTGTCTGACTGCTTGACAGTGAAATTATCTGCCACTGTGTTCACTCTTACCTTTTCGTTAGTCCTTCCTGTTCCATGTTTTTAACATTTATTCACACTGGAGAACAGGATGACTCTCCCACTCTTAGGACCAGCTTTGGCTTATATGTCCTTAATTACCCCAAATATGCAGCTTTTTTCAGTAAGTCATGGTTTTCTCAGTCAGCCTTTTTGGGTGAAGGGATCAGGGGATGATGCATGGCTGGAAACCTAATGTTTACCTTAAATTGTAGTACTTAGTTTATTTCCCAACTCCTCTTTCTTGCCAGAAAAAAAAAGAGGAACTTACTGGAGGAGAACATATAATCCGCTGGAAACATTCAAGTTATAGTTCAATATTCTTAACGGATTTTCTGAAATGAAGGAGTGTAGGAAATATAAAAGAATGACTGATTTTAGCTAAGACAAGAATTTTAGTGATGCTGTGTCTTGAAATTACATCTTGATAGTTTCATTTCATTCTTATGTTCTGCATTATGAGAGCAAGTGACTAATCTTTTCCTTGGTAGTGGTGAATAGGAAAAAGATTAGTCACTCGTACTAAGGTGTTGGTGAATAACAGTTTGTAATTTGATTAAATCTTCTTTCAGTTGTCACTTTTCCAAGCTGAAAAAACTTAGTCTATTTAGGGTATTTCATTTTTCTTTTCTGTACAAAAGCTATTTCATGGCCATTTCAGTTGCCTCTCTAGCTACCTTCTCCAGTTCCTCTGTGTCATCTTTGGGATTAGAGACCAGAATTGAGGATGTTGGTCTAAATACAACATATTTTGGATATGTTCTCTGGCTCCCTGTTGTCTTGTTGCAGCTAAACTTTTTATCTCTTTAGCTCACTTGGTTTGTAGATGTGATTACCCTGTGCTGGGACCCTTCCTAACTGAACTTCTAATATCTTCAGTAATATAGGAAAGGAAAGGAGAAAAGGATCTGCACGTCAGCTTGGTGCAGTCGTACTGAAGTATTCAGGGAGTTTCATGCTCTTCGTAATACGTAATGTTAGCGTTTATTTGGAAAATAGCAATTGTGATTGTGAGCCTATTCATCTCAAAACAAAAAGGGGTTGGGGGTGTTCCTCTGATTCTGATTTTTAAATCTTACTGAAAATAGAAGCAGCATGGTGCTTTCTATCACATAACAATTGCTGAAGTTTTAGTTATCTTTTTCTGTATCTGTTCCACAAAGATTCCGGGCATTGTTGAATATTTCCAGGGGGTAACATGAAAAAGAAAAAGAGTTATGAGAAGGGATGCCCCCCTCGGCAAGTTTCTGCCAGGGAGACCTGCCGCACCATGTTAAGCAGTTCTGTGTGGAGGTCTGTCTTAGTGTAAACCTTAGCTATTTGCTAGGAAATTGGTGCTGCAGGCTGTCATTTTAGCTGTAAAGTGGCAATAAGCAACACCAAGAGGAAGTAAAAGATTAGTATGATTGTCTTTCTCATGGTGGACATTAATCTATCATTGATCTTGAGCAGCAAAGGAATTTTCTTCTGGGTTTGTAAGGTGGGTATTTAAAGGAATATTTATGTACTGATATTCTTAGTATTTCCAGTGGTGAACTCAGTGGATTTTCTTTTCATAAACTTTCATGAGTAAATAGGTCATTTATAATCACAAGTATTAATGAATTAATAAGTGCCTCTTTGTGAATTCAATGTACAGATCTAAGCGTGAAATTGCAGTAATTTATGCAGTTACTATAAAAGTAGTCATGTAGTAGTCAACACAGAGCTCCGGCCTCAACATATGGAAATCAGGCTTATTAAGTCCTTGGTGATGATCCTACATAGAATTTTACTGCATAAGATCTTGGCAATGCTTTGTCAAGCTCATTTTTAAATATCCCAAACTGCTCTGTTTTTACAAGCATTTCCCATGACTGACATCACTGCATACACTTTTATTATTTTCTGTGTGATAAGCTGCCCAGAAATAAAGGAAAAAAAAAAGCTTTTAAATTTTGTTTGTTCTTCTCCAGAGCAGGAGACTGGCACTCCAGTTTTCCTGTGTCCTGGGCTGGGACTGTCCATGTTACACTCATTGATTCACATGAGTGTGGTTCCTTCTATCCTGCTCCCTCCCTTGCTGTTAAATATTGAAAGGCACAATGGGTTTTTGTTTTTTTTTAGATTTATTTTATGTTGACTAATGAGGTTTATGATGCTGACTGCCTCAGGGTATGCTTGACCCTTGCAGGTGGTACAGGTAGTGCATGCAAAAGCCTAGTTCTCCCTGGAGCAGCTGCTCCTCCAAGCACTTCACTGTTCCACTCACTGCCTTGTTCTCACCAAATGCACAGATTCTTTCCTTGGCCTTATGGTCCTGGCTTGTTGGCTGTCTGGATCCTTACAGATGGAATCTGGGAATCAGACCTTGGGTGCCTTGTATGTGGAGTTTCTTAGATCTATTTGGTGCTAGTAATTTAAAAACTTCTCAGAAGCTTTTAATTTCTCAGGACAATTTAGATGATCTCAAATGGTACAATATGCTGCCACACTGAAAACATTATATATGTACCATATTCTGAAAAATGTGTGCATCTTTGAAAAAAGGCGGGGGGTATTTTGTTTTTCATTAGTGACAAACTGATTTCTGGGAGACCAAATGTTCCCCACCACTAGCACCAGCTAAATACTTCCTTATGTTTCATTCTTTGTTAATTGCCATGGTTAGGCATTTTGTGGTTCTATAGACTATTATTTTTCATGTAATTGCATGAAATTACCTGAATACTTGATGTATTTTTATGAATCTGCTTGTGTCAGTGTTCATAATACACCATATATAATATGCGTATAAATTGAAAAATAGTCCTGTTTTATGACAAAGTGCATTTGTCATACACAGGACAAGTACAGTACAGATTAATGGTTTTGAGATGAAGCAATATATTCAGTGGGGATGAAATTCTCTAAATGGTTTATTCCCACTTCCGGTGAATTTAAAAGCAGTTAAAATTCCCGGCTTTTCACAATATCCCTGGATATACACAGGCAGTCAACACTTCCTGAAACATGGGGTCTTTATTATGAAATGGGCTTTGAGCTTTGTGCCAGGACCCTAATTCTCCTGTGGATTGCCTGGATAATTATTTTCATTTTCAGTCATCTCACAGGTGCCATTTGACCAATGAAATATATTAAAAAGTTAACTTGTATTTGGCTGTATCTTCTTATCGAAGGAAATGGTAATGACTATTCTGAGTCCCCTTTAGCCTTTTTACATAAATCTTCTCTGGTACGTAATGTTGCAGGGAAGTAAACCTAGATCATATTTTCTAATACAGTACTAGGCTAGCATTTTTGGTAATAGAAGCACAAAGTTGTGTTGATCATTTTTCTCTCTTGCTCTAAGAAAAGCACCTTGTCAAACACTTACTTTGACAAATGTAATATTTTCACTGGTGTGTGAACTTGCATAATTCTGTGACTTCTGCTTGGGCAGTTACTTATCTTTTGAAGGTGAATAAAAATAGTCCAAGCAATGTGTTACAGAAAACCTTTCACATAGCCCAGCCAACTTTTCTAGAGTCCTCTTTTTTGGCTACAGCAAATCTGACTAATACTTATTTACTAGCTTGTTTTCTGTAACATAGTATCACTCCCAACACTCCATAGTGTGATTAAACTTGGCATAAAATTAAAATAATGTTACAAAACAGGAAGAACTACAAGTAATTGCAAGCAAGAATATGCATTTGGGGGGGGTATGAGAAGGTAAGCACTTGTTTCTGAAGTTTACGAACTCAGTAAAAAAAACATGGCGTCTTATCAGAAGTAGTATTTAGTGCAAATGCAGAAAAAGAGAAATCAGAAACGCTGTTGAATTCAAACTCAATAAACCAAGATAATGCATATACATCTACTGCACTCTTCAGAAAAGAAAGGAAAGTTATTTTGTGAAGTTAAATACAGTACAGTGTGTATATTTGTCGAACTTATATGGCTGTCTTTTGATACAATGTCATTTTTAGGGCATTCAAAAAGTCATATTAGAAGAATACTTATTTTTCAGCACTAACTGTATTTTTAGAGTTTTCCTTATGGCTAAATAGACATTCTGAATAAATCTTTCATTCAGTATGGCCAGATTATTTTCTGCTGTTTAAGATTCAGAAGTTAGTAAAACCATATTCACAGAATCCTCCCTTGGAAACAATCCTTATCACAATCTATGGTACTTCAAGGAACAAAGTAGCTTTTTATTGACTGTTCTCTCCCCAAAACTGATAGACCAAAGGTACAAGAGAAACTTCAGTAGGGTACCAGTTGATAAAGGATGCCAGATCCATCTCCCAGGTATCTCAGGGGAGCTAAGAGAAAATGCAGGATTTTGTCCAGAGCTGGGAATTCCAGTGTTGAGGGGGCAAGTGCAAGCATTGCTGATCCAGCAGGAGCCCTGGAGACTGAAGATTTTGCCTACCTACTTTCTAGTTCATGGAAATTGCTTTTGATGTCAGAAGATGCTCCAAAGTGACAGTGAAGTCTCTGCCTTCTTGACTGGCAAAGACTTTTCTAAGTGTCTCTTGTCTTTGTCACAGGCCACTGGATAAGGCTTTTCCACAGGCACACCTGGGCGCCAGTGCAGCAGAGACCACAAGGTAGCAAGAGCTTCCTTTCATCAACATGGTGCTGGCTGATCCATGGCTTTGCTGTCAGAAGAGTTAGGCTTGTCCTAAAGTTTGGGAATGTGGTTAGACCAGCAAAACTTTGCAGCTGGTGTGAGGCACGATGCCTGACAATACACCGTGGGCTGGAGGGTGGGCAGCACAGGGGAGTGCTCGGGCACATGTGGAGGTGATGGAGGTGCCTGGCACTGCAAATAGTGCTGGGACAGGAGGGGTAGGATAAGGTGGAGGTTTCATTCTGTAAGGGCTTCACAATATGTTTCACAACTACTTTACATTCAGATGATGAACAGGCTTTCTTCCATTTCTAACAGTAATGAAATCCTAGGATCCTCAGGAGAGTTTTTAAGTTAAATTAAAAGACTAACATGTCTTGTAGAAGTTTTTGCTCTTCGAAGTCTTCCTTCTATCATTTTATTGGTATTGTACTTGCAAAAGTGAGAGGGTATATGGATATATTGTTAACTGGCTGATTTGTATAGTGGTGTTGCTTCAATATGTCTGTAATCACTGTAGGGTAGTTTTCTCCCTTCAATCTCCCTCTTTCAGTGTTTCTAGGTATCAGACATCCAAGAGAAGCAGATATGTTACACTTTCCCATGCAAAGATGCATCCTTGCATATTCTCTTATTATTTGTTGGAACAGTGAGGGTATTATCTATCACTCAGTGATGCACTCACTACTTTGGAGATTATTCTGGTGTAGCTTTGAGGCATGGAACATTATCAAGACAGTATGCTTCTGTTTCTCCTGAGAGTTCTTTGCTACTAATGACATGCTAAGGTTTGAGCAATCTGAATGGTTCTTACATTTGATTTGCTACATGGGTGTTGCACATGCATGGTTCTGTTGTGTATGAAAGCTTTAGTGCCTTGTTTAACATTGTTAGTGCAATACTTCACAGTGATGCAATCTGGAATATTGATTTCTTGGCAACAATAAAAATTAGCACATCCCCATGTTCAGATTTTAAGAGCATGAACGTAGTAGCTTGTGCTAGTGACCAGAGCAGGAGCTCAGTGGATTGAGCATTAATTTTCTTTTATTAGTGCATATTAATAATGTGATTTTTTTTCAGTAAAGCCATAGCTGCTTTAAAGGTGGCCAGTGTAAATGTCAGTTATGCTTTAAACTAACATGGTTTTGCTTTTGCTTTGGCTCAAATGTTGAATATTTTTTACTGAACCCATGACTGCAGGAAAGTTGTTTGGCAAAAGATGACAGTGAAAGATTTGAAAAGCAAATAGGTGTCTGAAATGTCAGATACTGAAATTGTGAAATCTGTCTTTAATTTTGATCACGTGTTTCATCAAAATAAGGTGGAAGATTAAAAATAATGTGTAAGAAGTGGACAGCATAATGAATAGCTGCAATATTTGCAAAGAATAAATTTCAAAATATTTGAGAAGGCAATGTGAGTCAACAGAAAATAGAATTTAATGTGATTTTCATTGAATGTTGCTTCTTTGATCAAAAATTTTCATAGCTCATGGATTAAAGACAGCTATGTCTTCATTTTCCATGATGAAAAGAAATTATTTCTCCCCTGACGTCGGAGATCACAAGAATCAATTTTCGCCTTTTTTTTTTTTTCTTTTTGTAGAATGCACAAAATGAAAAGTTGGAGTGTCTGGTTTTAGTAAAGAATTTGGATGAGCCACTCTGATTTTTTTTTTCTTTCAAAGTTCTCATTTTATTGAGAGAAGAAAGTAGATATATAAAGGAGTTGAACTGGTCAGAAGGTTGGAAAGAAATAAAATGTAAAATCCTTTTTCTCTTTTTTCTTACTTAGTAAAGATTTTGTATGTTTGAAAGGCAGAGTGCTTTTTCCCTGCCATCAGCCAGGCTTACCAAGATGTCACTGCTTGCTTCTTTTTGTAAGCTAACATGTTGATCAGAGATGGACTTCAAGTGCCTAGACAAGCTTAGGGGTTTTTTTTCAGTTAAACGCACATGTATAGTTTTAAGTAAAATCTCCTGGTTTATTATGGATACAACAAATAATTACAGGCTATTAATGGTGTATTCTTCGGAAGATTAATTTCCACTGCCTGGAATTATTTATTTGTATGTTCATGAATTCTCTTATTTAAACTCTGCCCTTACAGAGAAGGATTAAAGATAACTCTATGGCTGTTATTAGCAATGTAAAGAGCTGTATTGGTGAATTTGTTCCTAATTAGAATTCACTCTCTACAACAGTGAAGTAAAATACAGATTCTTATGCTCTGCAATTCTCTCTTTCACTCCATCAGTAAAAACTGTCAGCATGAATGAACATGTTCTGCGTCTCCACAACATCTTGGCTCATGGACTCCCCTTTTTATTGCTTTCTTTATATCATCCTGATGCATTCTTTATTCACGTTCTTTTTTTTTAGATAGAAGTGCCACCCTTTCAAATTACACTTGCTGGTAGTAAGGAACCTAGTTTCATCTGCAGAATCAGAATCTGATGTCTGTGAATAGAAATAGGTTGATTTAATTAAGAACAGAATGAAAACTTTATTTCATTATCTCTACTGTGGGTGTACTTTTTAAAACAAATCATACTACAGTTGTAATGCTTTAAAGGTTTAATCTTTTAGATGTCAGGACTCTGTTCTGCCAATTAACTCCATTTATTCTAATTGGAAGCCTATAATCTGCAACTAGAGAGTGTGAGCTTAAGGGTGTTTTGTCCTTGCTAAGCTTCTGAAAGACCTGAATATTGTCAGCCTCAGTAGGAGTAAAATTTTTATGACATACCAAAATCACTTTTATTGTTTAATAATTATTAAAAAAACAAAAAAAAAACCCCAACCCCCTAAATTCTCTGTCTTACACTCTCTCCTTATTTATTACCTATGTGTGGTACATTACATTATTCTGGTTCTGGGATTTATATTTTTGTAAGTCAGAAGTGTTGGAAATGTTGAATTCTTTATGTACCTGTGCATAAGGCAGCCCACACAACGCGGTCTCATGAATAAGCTGAGCAATTTTAATACTTCATTTGCTTAATTACCTTTCTGCTGTGACTGTTTGTATATATGTATTCAACATATGGGGGGGTTCTGTAATATTTGATGTAATTTTTGTTTTGAAATGAATGCATATTTGTGTAACATATAATTGTTTCTGCTACTCACTGAGACACCATAATGGTGTTTATTTTTTTCATTGGAAAAAATGCTCAATACAAATTCTGATAGTCCTCTGTGGGAAATGGTAGTATTTTCTGTAATGCATTAAACCCGGCTAATTAAATTAGAACTGCATCATCTGTGTGCTCTGTAACCAGTGAATGTATGGGTCTCATCACATCTTGAAACACAGAACCAGAAGCTGAATGATGATGTCTGAGAAGAGCTGTGCATGCTTAGATGGATGAGATTGTTGGTTAACTTGTAAGGAAAAGCTTAGGTGATGGAGGGTTTGTGGACTGTTTTATATCAATATATGTTTTTGTTTTCATTATACTTAGTTTCTTCACAGTTATGGATAACAGAATATCATATCACAGTTTTCTGAGATCTAGAAATTAGCAGGGCTAGAAAATTCCTGGTGTGTAATTTAGGTGACTCTGGAAATGGACAGTGAGGTGGATATAGAGAAATAGTAGCTTTAGGAAGTCTCACTGGATTTGACACAAGTTGTGTATCCCTTTAATAACTTTCTGTATTACTGACTTGTACAGCATGGAAACTGGAAGAACTAAAGCAGACCCTAACAAAACAGAAGCAGTCTGGGAAATCAGTAGAAAATATGAGAAGTGTTGGTATGGAGACTTCTGTAGTCTGATACTTAGCCATCTTCTTCCCTCAAAGTATGGTGATTTTGACACGGGTAATCCTGTGAAAGCCGAAGCCTGAAATTTTTCTCTAAATTGATGAGAAAGCTTTGTGTTTCCACACCGAAGATAAAATGGCACAACTGCTAAGACAGGTTGCTCTGCTGCTTTTCTGTCCCTTCATGTAACTTCTCACCATTATCCATATCCATCTTCTGTAACAGGTTTTATAATCTCTGTTTCTGTGTGAACTACAACTCTTATGCAGGGGAGTATTTAATATTTCAATTAATGTGGATATTTACTTTGGATTTCTTAAAAAAAAAAAATCCTGGTGATCCTGCTTTCTTCTTGAAGTTTGGGTTCTTGGACAAGTGGTTTAAGTCACTTCTTAGTCAGATATGAGTAATGTTTGAATGTGAGCAAGATCTAAGACCCAAGCAGTGCTGAGTGTACTGATCAGTGGCTGTGAGAACATCACTTAGTGGTCATGAATAGTTTGATGTGTTCAGAATTGCCATGGATAGTTTTAGTCTTATGTAACCCAATAAGTCATATACTTACACCTGGCTCTTGAAAACATGTAATTTCCACAATAGCTTACAATAGATGTTATCTAAAAAATAACCCCCCAATATATAGTTAATTGTAGGAAATTTTGAGTGTTTTGTTTTGCAGTTGGTTGTTGTTGTGTTTCTTTTTTCCTTCAGTAAATGTTCCAGTGCATGTATTACAGGGAAACATCAATGAAAAGGGTATTTGAATTCTAGAACATCTACACTTGGTACTTGACTGTAAGTGTTTTATTTATCCAACTGTAGAGAGAACCTATTAGCCAACAAGATTAGCCAAAAATGTTCCACTCTGCAGTACTGTAGCAGAATAATAGTAAAAAGTAGCACACTTTTTGCAGGGGGGGTTGCACATGAGAAATGTCACCCTTGTTCCAGAGCATATAATGTAAATGGCTGAGAAATAAATAGCAGAAAATAACATAGTGCCACATAAAGATGGAACTCCTTTCTTGAGTTAATACGGCAGTTATATCTATAGCAGAGCTGGAAATTAGAAACCACTGGGCAGACTTCTATTTCCTGTGATCTCCTTTAGGATATCTTGTGGAGTATGTGAGTAGGTAACTACTACATTCAAAGCAACTGTGATTTTATTTTCCTATTATTATTAATATTATTATTAATAATAATAATAATTAGTAATGTATTATTTCTACTACTGCAATAGCTGTGAATGGATAGGAGCATGTTCAAGGACTTAATGGCTTTGGTTTTGCAGCATCATCATATTGTTTTTACACTTCTTTATCTGGATGATGGGGAAATATTTGATCTTAAAAGTACTTTAGGAGGTAAAATCAAGAGAACAAAACTACCTGCTGTAAGCATGGGGAGAGGTATCATCAGTGGATAAATTTTTTCTTGTAATGGTTTTATCAATGCAAAAAGGCCACTATTGTAACTGTTAGGCTAAAAATGTGATTCAGCCCATGCATTTTACTAACCTAGAGGAAAGAAAAAATGACAGTGGTCACCAGGTCATCTGTGTATATTATTAATATTTGATAGGGGTGTAAAATAGAATATAATAATGCATATATGCATAAAACAACACTTGCATAAAAATGTGTGTAAAAGAGACATGAGGAAAATCTAAACACTGAACAATGAGCTGTTTTGCAAAGCTGCTTTTGTTTTAACTGAATGGATGTCAGGAATAGTACAAATAACTATGATCCTTATACATTAAGGTTGAGGGTTTTTTTCTACTGACATTTTCTGTAGTACTTTTGGTTAAGAAGGTAGTTGATGTGTGTCACAATCACAGTCCACAGAAATAAATGGTGAAATCAGACACAGTTATCAAATAGCAATATTTAGTATGTAATACTAATGTTGTACCAATAAAGTACTATCTAGTAATAATTTAAATATACAAAATTATATCTCTAGAATATATTTTTTATTTATAGAATCATAGAATGGTTTGTGTTGGAAAAGACCTTAAAGATCATCTAGTTCCAACTCCCCTGCCATCTCAGGGACACCTTCCACTAGACCAAGTTGCTCAAAGCCACATCCAACCTGTCCTTGAACACAACAAGAGATGGGGCAGCCACAACTTCTTAGAGGGGCAGACTGTTCCAGTGTCTCACCACCTTCACAGTGAAGAATTTATTCCTAACATCTAATCTAAACCTGCTCTCTTTCTCTATCCATTCCCCCTTATCATATCAAATGATAGTTCCTGATGAAATGTCTCTCTCCAGCTTCCCTGTAGGCCCCTTTGGATACTGGAATGTTGCCGTGAGGTCTCCACACAACTTTCCCTTCTCCAGGCTGAACAGCCCCAGCTCTCTCAGCCTGGCTTTGTAGGGGATGTGCTCCAGTCCCTTTACTGACTTCATGACCCTCCTCTGGACTCTCTCCAACAGTTCCATGTCCTCCTTATGCTGGGGACCCCAGAGCTGGACACAGCACTGCAGGTGGGGTCTCACCAGAGCAGAGCAGAGCAGAGCAGAAGGGCAGAATCCCCTCCCTCGCCCTGCTGGCCACACTGCTTTTGGTGCAGCCCAGGACACCATTGGCTTTCTGGGCTGTGAGCACACAGTGCTGCCTCATGTTGACTTTTCCATCAACCATCATCCCCAAGTCTTTCTCTGCAGGGCTGCTCTCAGTCACTTCTCTGGCCAACCTGTGGGTGTGTCTGGGATTGCCATGACCCAGGTGTGGGACCTTGCACTTGTACTTTGTTGAGCTTCTTGATGTTCACACAGCCCTACTTTTCGAGCCTGTCCAAGGTCCCTCTGGATGTCATCCCTTCCCTGCAGCATCTCACCTGCCCCACGCAGGCTGGTGTCATCAGGGAACTTGCTGAGGGTGCTCTTGATGCCACTGTCCGTGTCACCAACAAAGGTGTTGAACAGTCTCCGCCCCAGCAGTGACCCTGAGGGACACCACTGGTCACTGGTCTCCATGGGGACAAGGAGCCTTTGACCACAGCTCTTTCATTGCAGCCATCCCGACAGTCGTTTATCCACCAAGTTCATCCACCATATCGGTGTCTTCAGTCTAGAGACAAGGATATAGTGTGAATCAGTGTCCAAAGCTTTGTGTAAGTCCAGGCAGACCGTGTCATTTGCTCTGCTCTTGTGCCTTGTGTTAATTGCTCTGCCGTAGCTCCCTCACAGGTGCTCACCAGGCGTTTGCCGCTTTGTAAAGCCATGCTGGCTCTTTCCCATCACCTCTTTGTTTTCCAAGTGCCTTAGCATGGTTTCCAGGAGAATCTGCTTCATGATTTTGCCTGGAACAGAGGTGAGACTGACTGCTCTATAGATCTCCAGGTCTTCCACTTTCCCCTTTTTAAATATGGGGTTACCGTTCCCTTTCTCAAGTCATCAGGAATTTCACCCGACTGCCATGATTTTTCAAGTTTGGTGGATAGGGGCTTAGCAACTTCATCTACCGCTTCCCTCAGAACTCACAGAATTAAATTTAATGTTTAATTTTCCTTATCCCTGAATTATTATCTTCAATATGTTACATCTAGCCCAAAAGAAATGTCTTTTCTCCTACCAGGAAGATGCAACCTATCTAGCTGTATAAAAAGGGTTCTCTCTTTTCAAGCTGCCTAAGTACTTAAGTAACTTTTGACTGAATCTAGAAACATTTCTTCTGCCTTTTAAAAATTAAGTACAAGTTCATAGCATTTTTAATAATATTTATTTCAAACTTTGAAATAATTTGCAATACTTTGTTTTCTTTAGATATTTCAGAGTTGCTTTAATTTTCTAACACAGATTATATTTTTCACACATTTTGCAGCACTTTCTTGTGTTAGAAAGATACGCTTTTTACCTTGGTATTTTACCTTGGCGCATTTTATGGCTCTGAACCCCAAGTGTCTACATTTGCAACTTTTATTTGCTTTGCCAAAAGGGCAAATATAGGTGCTAGAATAAAAGGTCTCAGAATTAAAATATGAGTTATGGCTATAAAGCTTACCTGTTAAGCTTACCGATGCAATTTTCTGTTCAATAATAGCCCAGAAAATGAAACAATTACTTGTTCAATGCTATCTGATAACATTTTAAACAGCAATACATCTGATGAGATTTGTGGTAAGCTTTCAATGCGTACACCAGAGGTCTCTTGTGCTTAACATCTCACCAACCATGTTCTTTTGAATGGTGGAACTGCATTTTTCTTTAAAACAAAGCAAGCGAAAATGACCTCCATAGGATAGCAGCAGAAGCAGGCACTTGATCTGTCTTCTTAGTGCTTCTCTGTGCATCCTGCCAGCTGCACTGGAAAAATTCCACTTTTTTACATCTTTACATCTAAGGACCACTTCAAAATCATAGGTACAAAACATTTCATTCCTGCTGCCACAAGTGCTGCAGTTATAAGAAAGGGATTGGGGATTATAAGGACTAGATGTGAGGACTCTTCAAAGTGGATTAGTAATGTGGGTGGCAATCAAAGAAATGCTTTAGTACTTGAGGTTTTGTGTAATTGACCTGAGCAGAACTTCTGGTATATTATGAGGGGGAGGATGAGGAAAGAAAGGAGGGAGGGAGAGAGATGGGGAGAGGGAAAGGGAGAGGGAAAGTGAGGAAAAAGAATTCATGTCTTGTAAACTCCAGAAGACACTGTGAAAGGAATATCCAGCAAATATAGAAAGCTATTTTGTTCCTCTTGTCTTGAGGTTTGGATCAGATTTTCCTTATATTGTCAAAATCACTTTGAAATAATTATTGAAATATAGAAAATCAAAATAAGTATTCCGTATCTTTTTTAATAAGATGCTAACTCAACTGACAATGCTTTGTAGGAAAGACAAAAAGCAAAACCAAGCTTCAAAGGCTGAGCATCAACAAGTCTTTAAAGGAGTGAATCATTTTGACTTTATCTTTGAATTTCTGTTAGCTGTACTGAATCTTAACTGCAGTTTGTTACCTGGCGTGACTGAGACAGGCAGTTTCTCCCCCACCCTGCTCACCACTGTGTTTTGCAAATCTGGAGATGGTTTTCTACGCTCTGCGCAATGTGTTCTATGACTGTAGTTGCTGTAAGGCAACTATTGACTTACTGAGGAAAACAGACCTCTTCAGAATTTCACCTCCAGCCTTTCATTGATACTTCTGCAAGTCATTCCTTTCTTTTGCATTAAAAATAGCAAAACTAATCAAGTCCAAGGGAATCCTATGCCACAGATGCAGAAGCATCTGAACTGAATACACAGAAGAGGGACTGGACCACAAGCAGTAAAACCACAGTGTTGTGGTACTGAGTACAACACCACGTACCATGTGGGATGGCCAAATTCTCTTTTAATAGTTCAGTAGGGCTGGGAGTGTAAGTACGTTGCAAACATAACAGGCCCAGCTGCTTGGCAGATTGTGCAAAAGCAAAGAAAACTGTCTGTTTTCTTGTATTATTAGCTAGCTGATCTGCAACGAGAAACGGAATTGGAGCAGCAGCTTCTCGTGCCAAAAACATGAGTTAATGGTCTTATAAGGACAAAAATTCAATAGTTATTGCTTGAAAAAACATCTGCAGTATTGTATTTTGACACACTGAAATGATTATCTCCTTCAAAAGTGCTGGAAATACCTGAGCTAGAGATTTCCTGTTGTGTTTGGGATTTTTTTTGTCTGGTTTCTTTGTCTTTCTATGGTTTTTTTTTTATTTTTAAGGTGTGTCTCATTGCAAACATTAGCTGTAAACTCTGCTCCTTCACCTTTGCTCCTCATGCAGCCTCAATTAGTGGTATTTGTTAATTTTTTTTTTGTACTGGAAGGCAGATAGACTGTTTTCTTTCAACTCTGAAATTAAAGTGACTTTGATTAAATTCGGCTTTAACTGTAGAATAGGTATCTATGTAAACATGTAACATTAGATGACATTGTTTGCTTTGAATTTTGTTGAACAGCTGTCTTGACAATGATCCTATTATGCTAATGGGAATATGGAACTATTGTTAAATTATTTAATCATATATTTATTTAAAGAATCCTTAGCTGCAGTTTGCTTTTGTTCACTGTTTGAAATACATTAATGACCACTAATGACTTGAAGGGCTCAGATTTAGATGTCTAAGAGACAGACAAAAGTTTTATATGTAGACTCAAAAGTGAGATAAAACTCTATTTTTGTATATATTTCTCATGTGCCATGTAACATTTCATTGAAAAGAATCTGAAAAAATTATATTTGCAAATATTTAGATAAAATATTCTGTGACTTTTAATTAAAATCCTTAAATATGTTGTGCTGCAGTGCAAGCAGAGGTCATTTAACTTGGAGCAATGAATAATTAAAAGGCAACCATGTATTCATTTTAAACCTATGTGGTCCATAGAAATTACTTTCTCTGTTAACAGGGTTTGCTGATGCATTACTTTTATTTATTAGTGGTGCAAGCTCATCATGGGCTATCTCCTGTGATGTATTCTTCTCAGTGCACCCAGATGGAAAAGGTCAAATTGGGTCCCAAGAAGCCTTCAGTAGGGTCACTACTGCAAAATATTCTGTGCTCTCTCATTCTTGGAACAATGTCTGTAGTATTCTTGCTTCCAGGTGTTAGGTGCAGCTCACTAGGAGGGCAAGGGGGGGATGGGAGCTTGTGCATTTAAGACCTCTCACCTGAAAATGTTGCAAACTTTTAAATAATAATCATTATTATCTATAATATTATTTTTATCCAGGCAGATAGTTCAACCTATTGCATAAACAGAACCTCTTTCTTTCAAAGACAGGACTTTTCAACAGAAAGAGTATTGCAGGTGTGTCTGGAAAAAAAAAGTCTATTGCATTAGTAGGCTTTCCATTTTTTGAATGTAAAAAGCAGAGAATGCCGTCACTTCATCTAAAATTTTCTTTAAATATTGTATTCTTTCAACATTTAAATTAAAATAAAATTTAATGGATTGTACAATTTGGGGTGACGTTTTGAAGCCGAAAGGATTGGTTAGAGGTGTCTACTAAGTTTAATACTCTAGTTCTGTTCAGCTCTGTTGAAACTGTATTTTAATAAGTGTCCAGTAGGAGTTAGTACTCCCAGATTAATGTAAATTTGTTGCACATTTTATTTGGGCTTAAATGAGACTGAAGCTGTAACATAAATGATGCTGAAAAACTAAAATAAGGAGGCAATCTAAACTCAAAGTAGTATCTTACTTATAAAATACTTTAAATTAAAAAATCCAACAGCTCAACACGTGGCCTCAAAAAAGATATATTGGCTGTTCTTGGAGAACATCTTTTTGGTTTTAGTAGAAAAAGATGTTACACATTTATTTTTGGAGTCTCTTCTAGAGAGCCAGAGGAAAAGGAAGGATGCTGATTAATACTCTGAATAGTGAGATGGTTTATTTGAAATCAGAGAAATATACCCAGTGCTTCAGACTGACCTTAACAAAAGAATTGCAATAGAATTGTTTATCAACTTCTTAGCAAATTCTTTGGGGTATGCTAAATATTTCAAATTATTTTTCGGAGCTATAATGTTGGAAGAGCCTTTTTTCTTCTTTTTTTCCCTTTTTTTTCCCCCCACAATAGCTGTTATTAATGTATCTGAAAAGTGTACCTAGGAAACTATTTATGCAAATATGTGATTTTTCTAATCCTATGAAGGAGCTTTCAGTCTCCATGGTAAGCATTAATTAGTTTGGGGATGCACATACTTTTAGGAACTTCTACATTCTGTTCACCTTAATAGTTAAGAACTTGGACAAATATTTAACATTCATTTAAAGTAATATGATTTCTAATTAGGCAAATCACTGTATTTGCAGTCATCACGGATGTTTATATCAAAGATTGTTATGTAGGGACTAATATCTATAAGATTTTATAGTTTTGCATTTACAGCTGGTTTACAACATGTTTATTCAGAAAACATTAGCAATAATGAGAATGCACAGATTAACCATTCCTTACTTGTCATCAACATGCCGCCATTTCCAAATTTGTTACATGTTTTGAGACAGAAAAGCAGCAATAGTAAGCTGGAAGGAGTATTACTAAAACATGTAAACAAGGACTCGATATTCATTCTCCAGAGTTTTCTATAGGGAAGACTTTTTGCCTTTATTTACATGTGTGTTTAAGCATTGAATGTTGGTTAACAATTTGCCTTTTAAATTTCCTTCTTTGTGCCAATGAATTTTTAAAAACTGTATGCAGAATTAGCTATCAAATGCATATTTGGCATTCCCAGCTTCATCCTTTTTTTTTCTTATAACATAAAGATAAAATAATCTGCAGTCTTGGTTCCCAAAATTTGTAATTCCACGAATCTAGGCAAAACTGTACAAAATTCAAATAAATAAAGAATTGAATTTGGATATTGTTCTTGTAGTCACGCAGGCTACATCTACAGCATCAAACCTAAATTTGAAGTGTAAGAAAAAGAAAGAAGTATAATTGATACCAGTCTAACAGTAAAGGAGAAATTGCTGATTTCCCATTAACTTCCTGTTTTCTCTGTGAGTTGTGAAATTAAATTTTCCTTATATTTTATTATGCAGTCCTCATTCATTTTGTTAGTACTTAAAAGCCCTTTTTATTTCTTTCTAGTTCTGAGTCTTTTTTCAGTGTTCAGGACAAGATGTACCAGATTTACTCACTGCTCTCAGAATCTATCTCTGGGCACATTCCAGGGTAGCACTGGGTTAGCTACTATAGCTGGGTTAACAGTGCTGCCTATACAGACATGCACTGTGTGGCTATTTCAACTCCATGGACTGATTTGCTTTGCCTACACAGTGTTGAGCTTGAGCCACAGTTTGTCTTTCAGCCTGGGGAACAAGCTGCTTGCAAAATCATTGCATGGCTGGCCAGAGTTAAGACAAGTGTTATCATTCTGTGTCTCTAGATGTGACAAAACAGATTTAATCTCCTTTATTTTTAGTGAAATTATTTATTTTCCTATATTGCGAAATGTGAGATGATGTGAGTATTTCACATCATTGGTTTCCGGTATTTCACTGAAGTGTGAGATTCTATTGCCATTAATAAGGAATGCTGACTTGTTTCAATAAATATTTTAGAACAGTTATTTTTTTGTTACAAATGTTATTTGAAGTTGCTTTTCTCAGAAGGATTTCTTTTGTTTGTTTGTTACTTTATTTTCTCAGGGTTTCTGTTTATCATAATTTTATCAGGGCTCTTTTGTGTGTGACAAGAACTGTAATTGTACTATTCATCATGCTATGAATACATGCTACATATCTGCCTTTCATGTCTTTCTGATCTTCCAAACAGCATCCCTATCAGACTTCATCCAAAAGAGTTCACAGGGAAATTACTGCAGCTGTGTTAAATTCTTAAAGGGGAACTTGGTGCTTGCTGTAATTTTTTTTTTAATTCCTTCATGGAAAAAAAGTATTTTTTAAAAAAAAGTATTTTGAATGTGGACTTCCCAGTTTGCTTTACCTGTGCTGATAATTCAGAATGATGATGCTGAGCTTTCATGGCCTCGTTAGATTCTCAAGAGTCCAACATAGTCTTAAATTTTCATTTACGTGCTTGTTTCCAGCCTAACTTGGTGTTCAGGCTATTTCAGAATGTCAGAGAACAGCTGACTAACGCTTTTCAATTAGACATTTTTAATTCCATTTATGTGCAAAGGCTAGGAAGGAATGTTCCACATCCAGCTGTGGGGTCCCCAGCACAGAAAGGACATTGACCTGGTGCAGCAATGCCAGAGGACGGCCACTGAGATGATCAGAAGGATGGAGCAACTCTCCTATGAGGAAAGGCTGAGAAAATTGGAATTCTTCAGCCTGGAAAAGAGAAGGCTCCAGGGTGTNGTGCAGCAATGCCAGAGGACGGCCACTGAGATGATCAGAAGGATGGAGCAACTCTCCTATGAGGAAAGGCTGAGAAAATTGGAATTCTTCAGCCTGGAAAAGAGAAGGCTCCAGGGTGTACTCATTGCAGCCTTCCAGTATGTGAAGGGAGCTACAAGAGAGATGGAGAGAGACTTTTTGCAAAAGCATGTAGTGACAGGGTAAGGGGGAATGGCTTCAGACTGAAAGAGGACAGGTTCAGATTGGATCTCAGGAAGAAATTCATTGCTGTGAGCGTGGTGAGGCACTGAAACAGGCTGCCCAGGGAACTGGGGGTTCCTGTCTCCTGGAAGTGTTCAAGGCCAGGTTGGATGGGCTTTAGCAGCCGGATCTAGAGGAAGATGTCCCTGTGCATGGCAGGGGGATTGGAATTCCATGAACTTTGAGGCCCTGCCAACGCAGGCCACTCTGTGACTCTGTGTTAGTGCACTCTGAAGCATAACACTACTTTACTGAAGCTACTGATGTATTCTGTAGCCAAAACTTTGTGGGGGCAACAACAACTTTGTGAGTGTAACTTTGCTTGGGATGGAGTTGATCTCATAGATGCCCTAACGCTGATGGGCTTCACACCAGCCTTGCCCTTCGCTGGTGCTACAGGGTGGGTGACTGAGCTGCTGAGATGCCACTGTAAGAGAAGGCTGAACTTCTATTCTGCGTGGAAGTTTGTATTTTCTCAAATATTGAATTAATCTCTAGTGCTTTGTTAGAGTATTCTAGTACAAGCAGACATTATTAATTAATACAGCTTCACATATGAAGGTGCTGGTGCATACATTGTAAAAAAAAAAAACTAAAAAAACCAACCCACAACCCAAATGCAAGACTGAGAGGGCTCCCGTAGCTGCAGTTTCACAAAACAACTACAGTTTAGGTATTATGCAAGTTCATGAAGCCTTTTTCTGTAAAAGCATCTGTGTTTTTTCTCAAGCAGAAAGAGGTGTAGGTGGGAAACTGCAGGATATTGCAGATGGCAAAAGTGTGTGCAGGTTCAAGCAAATATAGGGGTGTTCATGGTAGGTAAGTATGTTAAGATCTGTATATCTTAAGATCTTCTGCTGAGAAGTTCTTGAGTTAGAAATTGTTTGAGAATGGGTTAAGGTTCTACACAAATATTTCTGTGTGACATTTCTAGCGTTCTTGCTTGAGCACCTGCTTTTTGTAATTTTGCACAATATTATACTAAGTAGAATCACTTGTCTCTCCCGCTACAGCTTTTCTTTTGCTGTCTTTTGGCAATTTTTTAGCTTACAGAACTTTATAAACTTGTTTCTAGTCTAATTTTGGTTCTGTTTCTTCTTGACCTGGAAGCTGTATTCTCTGGGGGTTGGGGAAAGGGAAGGGGACAGGTGGCACTGTAGAGAAGTTTGCTGTGGCAAAATACAAAATATATGACCATGGATTGACTGAAGCTGTAATATGAACACATGAGAAAAGGTTCTTATTCTGCTGTTATGCAACTTTAACTGTAAAGGGAAATATTGGCTCTCTCACTGTTAACTAGGACCTCTGTTTCATTTGTTTTTAGCTCCGTGGTAATTTGGGATTTACAGGCACTTGGTAAGGAAAAAGCTTCTTTTATGTTCTTAGATATCACAGAACTAATCACAGAATATTCTGCATTGCAAGGGACCCACAAGGACCATCAAAGCCAACTCTTAAGTGGATGGCCCATGCAGGGATCAAACCCACAACCCTGTCATTATTAGCAACATGATCTGACCAGCTGAGCTAATCTCACATTCCCTGTACACATTGAACACTCATTTTTGTCAATAAAGGACTAATAGCTGTACAGGAAAGAATAAACTAAAGTGATGTGAATGTAAATGGTTTGACAGCTTGTCTAGAAGATCTTGGTACTCATTATAGCAAATGAGCAATTTTTTGTAGGATTAGAGATGCAATCATGAGATATTAGGGCTACTGATACAACATATTTCCTAGTCTTTTACTTAAAGGCAAGAGCAGCCTCTTCATGGTAGAGCTGATTGCTGCTTTATTCTTAATTGCATATTTATTCTTATGTCTTGTCAGGCAGTTGATTTTTGCATGTAGAGCGCAATATTTATCTATGTCAAACTTTGCCATTTTTTGGAATTGCTTTAAAAATAGAGAAATTAAGATGTTTTGATTCCACTTATTTTGCCCACCTAATTTTGTTCATTTCACCACTAATTTCTTGAGTACAAAGTAAGTCTCATGACATGATTTGATTTTGGTTGATTTAAAATTGTATTCAGAATCTGTCCCTAATTTTTAACTAAAACATTAATTTTCTAATAATCTTCCAGCAAACTATTAAATCTCATAGCTGCACACTGCTATGGTGTAGTACTAAAGAATAATATATTAATTATACCTATTCCATCTCAGAAGTAATATGCCCTAAGTTACATTGTGCTTATGCAGCTTTATCGAGAGCTACTAGCCTCTACAGAAACAGGTAATTTAAAAAAAAACCAGAAAAAATCCCAGAATTTGTAAATCCATGTGAAACTCTGAAAAATATAAAAAACCAATGAAAATGGCTAGACATATTGGGAAATATTACAATTTTTTGCTTCTGTGAACTTAAAAAATTATGAATCTTTAAGTGTATATTAATTTCCTTTCTATTTTTTCTTTATGTAAAGGTTGCAAAAAAAGCTCAACAATTGTCTGTTGTGGATTGACAATTGTCTCAGTTGATTATATATTCACTGAATATTGGTACCTTGTTGCCATGTGTCACACTGCCTTTAAATAGAAGGAAAAACAAACCTGGTGAAACATTTATTGTAAGGACGCAACAAAACTCTCCACAGATGTATTTTTGGATGTGGATTAGATGATCACATAAAGAAACAGTGAAAAAGAGTATTTGTGACTAATAGTAGACACTCTTTTCAGAGAAGTTTAGGGATTCAAGTAAGAAGTACAAGTACATGTTACTTTCTGTGTCATGTTTTAGAGTTATGATTACGAAGTTAGATTCTTGGAGTGAGATCCTGGCATCCAGTGAGACATACGGAGTTTTGAGAATTGGTCTAATCAAGTTAGACATTGACCCACAGAAGGGCTTTTACAGAGGAGGTAAACACCAGACAAAACTTAAAAGGTACAGCTCAAACAATGGAAATTTTAGGTCAGCATAGGCTGCTTTTGATAATCGTATAACTCTTCCTTGGATGAGATTCTGAAGTTCCTTTAAACAGGAACTGCAGTTTGACCTCTGTGGAAAAGCAATACTTTATGCTACCTCTATATTTTTAAGCCATTTTATATAAGAGTTTGGTAACATTGAGGATACTGTAAGATATCTTTGCATTGTAAATTGTTTGCAACTATGGTGAGGGTTCTTTTTTTTTTGTTTGTTTTGGTTGATTTTTTTGGGAGTTTTTTGTTTGTTTTGGGATTTTTGTGTGTGTTTTTTGTTTATCTTGGTTTTGTTTTGGTGGGTTTTTTTGTTGTTGTTTGGGTTTGGGGTTTTTTGTTTGTTTGGTTTTTGTGGGTTTTTTGTATTGTTTTTAATTGGGGTTGAATAGCTGGTTTTTTTCCTTTTCACCTGAACCTGATAGTCCTGATTAATTCTCCATACTCTATTAGTTGCAGTACAGAATTTCTGAGTCCAAATGCACATCAGTAAGGGTTTCATTTTAGGGTTTTTTAAAATTGTATGTAATTACTCCTACACCGGGCTACAATGAGGAACTTTACATTTTGTCTAGCAATATAATGTGCTGTGTCCTTCCACTAAGGGACAGCAAGGAGGAAAGTTGTCTCCAAACTGATCTTTAGTCTCAGTTCACTTATGGTTCTATTTTACAAATGTCACACAAATCATATTCCTGTTTAATCTTTGTGAAATGGGCATAAAATGTCATGTAACATTACCATAGATCCTAGTTAAGCCTTTAATTCAGGTGTTTTGTCTGTTCTTTGTGAGATGTGCTCTTACATATAGCTGCTTTTCCTTTCCCAGCTTTCTTTTGCTCTCAGGAATCACAACAGTAATCCATTGATTCACTTTGGCTTCAACTTCTACGTTGTCTTGCTCTAATGATTCCAGAGTACAATCAATGTTTCATTTCACACTCCAGTCTTAAAATCTGGTGATCTTGCCTCATTTCCTGCTCCTAGTAACAACTACCTGGTCTGCTGTCGTTTTCCCTTTGACTTCATTTTATTCTCATTCTTCAATTTTTTCTGGCTAATCCAAACCTGGAAGCTCTTGAAGCAGAGAGAAATGCATTATTTTGCTTGTCTTCAAGACCTCTCAAGCAGAGATGTCAAGACATCGTGTCATTCTCTATAAAGATTTGGATTTTGCTGGTATGAGGAAAGTACTCCAATTCCTTCCTACTATTGATTTTATGTTTCTACACTCTCTTAATATTCCAGTTACTAGTTTAGAGATTTGGGAAAACCTTTTGAAATAGGGATAAAAAAACATGCTTAAGAGTGTTTAAAGTCAGTGCATTGACAAGCAAGAACTAAACAGCCATGGTGTTCATTTGGTTTAGCAAAAATCCGTGATCTTCCTGTAGACATACAGCAGTGATTTCTTAACTTGAACCTGTTCTTACAGCTAGGTAAACAAAATGAGTGCTTGACTGTTTCTGAAGTGGAATGTTCATAATTAACATTTTTCCCCCAAATGTACTGAAAGGCTAATGTGTCTAGAGAAAAATTTAAAGGGCCAAGAAATAACAAAATGATTGTGAATCATAACTAATTCTAGTTTTGTTGATTTCTGTTGTTCACTGGGGTGAGGTTTTTGTTTGTTTTTTGTTTTCTTTTTTTTAAAAAAAATTGATAAATTGCTGTTAGTGTTGTTTTTTGAACATATCACTGCTGTTTTGGGTTTAGGTAGAGATGAAATTGAATTCACATAAATTGATTACTGATTCTGAATGAGAATTATGAATTCTTATGTACGTTTTCTACAGATGATGTTGATACTCATTGTAGCCCTAGTCTGAGCATTAGTGAAGAGAAAAAGTTGAGTGTCTACATAAAAAAATTGAAAGGACAAGAAATCAGAAAATAATTTTCAAGCAGTAAGCTGGAGGTGAAGGATAAACATACTCTTATCTACATTAAATTTGCTTTATCAAAACAGTTTTTTTTTCTGCTCATTGTGAAGCGAAGATACATAGTTGTTGTCAAAATAAAAACAAACAAAAAACAAACCATCCAAATGTTCCATCCATATACATATTTCTAAAATACAAGCATAGAGCTGACTTATTGAATGATTTAGATTTCAAGATAAAATATTTTGGGTCTGTCCATGTGCTGACAAGACTGTTCAGTTTCTTGGATTTGGTTGAGAAATACAACTCCATCCCCACTGGGCACCTAATATTGTTGTCCAGTACCCAGCCAGAAAGGGGATAAGAATAAACTGATGTCCTGGTTCATTCAGGGGTGTCATGCTGGATTCTACAGCACTTGAAGCCTCAGGATATTGCTAGCAGGGTAGAAAGAAGGGAATCTCTGCAGAGCTGCAAGACCAGTTAATGGAGCTCCTCAGGCTATAAAATTCTGTATCCCAAATATTTGTACTTGTGAATCAAGTCTTGTTTTATTCCAGAACTGAAAAAAATGGACACATTTTTGCACAACTAGAGCAGCTTTTTCTTTTCTTTTCTTTTCTTTTTTTTTTTTTTAATTAATATTCTCTCTCTTACTTCCATAGAAGATACACGGGGAAACAGGGGCTATTTTTTTCTCAGCTGGCTTTTTTCTTTTTAACTACAGGAGCTTCACTTTGTTAGTCATGGGTTCTCGTGTTGCTTTTTCATCTTATTTGAATTTTACCTTCTGGGACAAAAAAGCAAAAGAAAAGAACAGTACACAGAATCACAACTTGTGGTGGGAATGAATATGGACAGATAAACTGTGTTGTTGTGTCACAGCCATTTCATGCTGGATTTATGTTTTACAAATGGATAAGTGACAAAAAAAAAAATTGAAGTGTACTACACATTTGCCCAGAAGGCATGAGATAAACTCTGCAGTCATTAACTTGAAGGGCAGTTCATAACAGACTTTCCTGTTACTCTTGAGATAATTTTTGCCCTGCAACGCATGATTTTTCTCTTTCTTTGCTTGCCACGGAATTTCTTTGGTTTATGTTGCATCAATCCATTCTGCAGCTCTTATAGCTTAACAAAAGATGGTATGATGCAGTAGGATATTCAGATATATTTAGGCAGACCCTAATATTTACACAAATGCATACGAAGCTTGCAGAGGGATGCTTGAATTTCAGTTTTACTGTCCAGAACTTGACTGTCTTTTCCTCGCCCCTGTTTCCTTCTGAGAAGTTCTCTCTGCCTTAGTTTGCTTGTGTAATGGGAGGTGATAATGAGAGCTCTTTCACCTATACACTGTCATTCTTGCAATGAATTTTGGTACAGATGGGGTTTGTTTATTCTTGTTATTCCCTTATTCTGAAATTTTCAAGAGTTCTTATATGCTGTACCCCAGAGGGGATGTGTAGGAGCTGGCAGTTTCTAGAGTTCAACTGTACATTTCAGCTCCTAGAATAATATTTTAAATCCTTGTTATCTGGGGGATTTAATGTCTGTCTTTTAAAGGTATATTTTTTCTTTATTCTCTTTCTGGAGAAAAATCAAAGTACAAATTTAAATGCAACATGATACTTGGCTTTGAAAACTGAATAGTGAGTTCTTCTGGTCTTTTAGAAAAAATTTTTTTCAAAGGTGTTTGAAAGCTCTCTGAATGATGCTTATTTGCATGTTTGCTGGCTTTAGGAGAAGGAAAGCACTAAACTGAATTGCTACATGTGAATTTTTATGAATTTTGTATTATGCAACTCAGCTTACAGTATAAGCAGTGAAAGCTGGAGTGCTTTTTCATTTTATGATGGTTTTGCTTTTATTATTTACTTTTTACTACTGGGTGCATCAGTGAGTCACTGGTTTGACTGAATAAAGAGTTACAGCCTTCAATAGTGACTTTCACTTTTTCTGCAGGTAATATGTGGCTCATATGCCTAAAACAGGGTTGGTTTGAAATCAGTAGTATCAGCACCAAATTATTAAAAGCAGGAAGCAGAAATGAAAGTTTCTGTGGCACAATGGCAAAATCTAGTTTCATTTGAGATGTACTGGGGTACCCCCCACAGAACATCACAGATCTCTGTAAGGACCCCAAGCAATAGCACCGTTATTTATTCATGCACCAAAGTTAGTTAACAACATTTCAGCTACTGATTACATTATGTACATCCTGCAAGGCTGTAAAGGACAGAGATCAGTTTTTAAATGTGTGCTTACTTGCTGTGGTATCTGTTGTAGCTATGTGTGGCTTATAACTACAATTATTTAACTAGGTACTGAGTGAACGGCAGTTTTCAGGAAGGGCTTTTAATTGTCACATGGAAAAGTTTCTCTACCAAGGAAAGGCACTGTTGGTTTCATGCCCTATAAAAAATCAGTAGAAAAAGGATTCTTGAAGACTAGAAAAGATCTAACAATGGGGAATCTAAAAACAATTATGGGAAATGGAGGAAAACTTCAAATAAAGTGCATGAGATCTTAAATGCTTGTAACTGGAAACCAAGCAACTTTTCCAGCAAATGCTATTTCAGGGTTGTTTTGGAGGATTTCCGATCTTACTGAAAATACACATAAGGGGACATAATACAGGAGAGAATTGTTTCTCAGAGTCTCTTTTACGTTAAAAAATTGTCAGAAAAGTGTGTATCAAATTTATGATTCCTCATGTATAATATCACCTATACAGAGAATGCATATATAAATCTTGAGTGTTTGAAAGGTCAGAGCTAAAAGATACTCTGCAGAAGTTTTGGGTTCAGAAGCTGTCATGTAGAAGCTAAAGTTGAACAATTTTGTCTCCTCCTTCACTGGAAGGCAAAGCATAATGTTGAAGAATTACACTTCACTTACAATGATATTACCAAGTAAACCCTGGAGGGAAAGAAAGGGGATTGCATTCTAGACTGTTTCAAGTTGTATTTCTCTTGTATTCAGGTGATGAGCTAGCAAACTAGCCATCCCTATCATTATTGTTGTCATCATTTTTATTATGATTATTTTATTACGTTGACAAGAAAAAAGAAGTAATGGTCAAAAAAATTGGATGCTTCAATTCTGGAGAGGAGAGACTGATAGTGGAGAGTGGTTTTGTTTTTCTGTGCCGTCTCTGAGGTAAGCTTTTCTCACTGTTCTCACTCTGGCTGTTGTGCAGGTGGTTGACCAGATTGACACGCTGACGTCTGACCTGCAGCTGGAGGATGAGATGACAGACAGTTCCAAAACAGACACACTGAACAGCAGCTCCAGCAGCACAACAGCTTCCAGCCTGGAGAAGGTCAAGGTGCGGGGGAACGCGCCCCTCATCAAGCCATCCGCGCACCCCTCCGCCATCCTCACCGTGCTGCGCAAGCCAAACCCACCGCCTCCTCCGCCGAGGCTGACTCCTGTCAAATGTGATGAGCCTGCGAGGCTGCCCGCCCTGGCTAACCCAGTCAAGACTAATGGCACCCTGCTGCGGAACGGGGGTCTGCCCGTGGGGCCCGGCCGCATCCCCAATGGAGATATGTGCTGTATACCGAACAGTAACCTGGAGAAAGTTGTGATGCAGCCCCTGATGCACAGAGCTGAGAAGGAGCGGTGTCCCCAGCCGGCAGCAAGGGAGAGGGTACGGTTCAGTGAAAAGGTGCAGTACCACGGCTACTGCCCCGACTGTGACGTTCGGTATAATATCAAAAACAGGGAGGTGCACTTGCACAGTGAGTCGGCCCGTGTTGCGGGAAAGCTGCCTCACCAGTGCCCTCCTCTGCCACCTCCACCACCTCCGTTGCCTCCATTTCTTCTGGAAAATGGAGGGTTGGGGATAAGTCCCAGTAATAGCTTTCCTCCTCCGAGACCTGCAACTGTGCCTCCACAAACTGCGCCAAAACCCCAGAAGACCATCTTGAGGAAATCAACCACTACAACAGTGTGAAGTATGCCCCTTGTAATAACTCTTTGTTTTTTCCTATATATAAACATAAGTAGGTAATGAGCACTTTCTACTTGAGCAATAAAAAGACCCAATGTATTACACCCTGTGTCCAGTGAAGTGGCATAAAAATCACATGGTAAGTACAAAGAGGAATACTTGTTGATCTTATTTGTACTCACCAAAACCAGAATTATGACAAAGGGTGCTGAAACACTACTCACTCTTTAACACATAGTTTGTAAACTTCTTTAGCAGTTTCTTATTTGTAGCGTGGCTCAGAAGACAATGGAAAGAAAGTTCAATGTGAAAATACTAAGTAGTCATTTATGATAGATTTCAATCTATCTGACATAAGGGAATAACCATTTCTCCTGGGTTTTGGGACTTTTCAAATGTCTTTTGATGAAGCAAAGTGGAGTCCCGTATAACAGCCTTTGACTGAATTCTAGCAAATGCTTTTTTCTCTTCATGAGTGCTTGAGCAAACACATTATATGTGGGCTGGTGCAGTAGAAGGTAATCACTGGATTTTTAGCAATTTTTTCTTTGGTGGGGAAGTACAGAAATAATTGAAATATATGTTGGCGTGGCTCTGGAAAACTGAGTTGCATTTTCTTCCTCACTTGCTCAGTGCATCACTACCAATGTAAGGTACAGTGTTTTGAGCAGGGATGGTCCCATTAAGTGTCCCTCATTACTCCATCTGCAAAATCATAGTGATACTTTATTTCTGCAATGGCAGTAGACTAAAAAAACAAAGCCTAGTCCTGTGTTTTTCACAAAGCATTTGTCTGGTGCAAATCTCTTTTTGAAGGCAAAGAAAATATTGCCTAAAGCCTTCAGGGACATCCACTTAATTCATGTAAAGAGCTTTGAAGTTGAAAAGCTCTGTGCAATTATGAAGCATTAACATGCAAAACAAGATATTTTACATGTTATCACATTTTGATGGTGCACCCAATTAATATTCTTACTAGTTGAGAAAAAGTCCTCAGTGTTTCTAATTATTTTATGAAAGAACATCCTTTTATGCTCAGAAAGTGGTTGCAGGGACTTAGAGTTTAAAAAAAATCCAGTCAGTGAAGAAAATCTGATAATAAATCTGTTATTTACAAAACTTGTGCCAAATTAGTCTCAATGGCCAACAGCAAATGCTATATTAAAAAAAGTATGCTTATTTCAGCTGAAATGTAAAAGGTAGTTTATAGCAAAACAGACAAAACCAGACAAAACAGATTTTAAATTTTACTTTCTATTTACATCTTGTAATAGGTACTAAACAGATATATGTGTTTCCGTATATGTATTATAGTATTTAAACCGAAACAGTAAGAATAACCATAACAAGAGTTCCATCAGCTGACTACCATTTGTAAACCTTTGCAGTAAGCAAAGAAGTACTTGGTGCAAATACACATTCAGGGTCTAAAGCTTCATGAAGTATTCCCTGCATAAAAGGCAAAGAAAGGCAGTCATCTTAAATTCTTAATCATGCTTTCCCCTCCTGCCTCCCATGTGTTTTTTATGATGCACTTTACATTTGGCATTGTTTCACTGTCCTTAATCCCACGAGAGCTGTTGCCAAGCGCAGTAAGTCCAGGCGCTCGCAGCAGGAGGCAGTAACTCGTTCTGCATCTGCACGAGATCTTTGCTGCCCAAATGAGGGTTTGGGCAGCAGTGTTCTGCTCACGTGCTGGACTTCACAGCAGCTCCTGTGCTTATACGTTGAAAATTGTGTTTAAAATCACTGAAACAATGTGTGGACAGAGCCACACTGCATAGGTGCAGGATTTTCTTTTAAAAAGAAAATGCCTGTTGTCCTTACTTTATCACTAGAGATCATATACCTATTATAAGCTAGTTTAATATATTTTTTTTTCATTCTTAAACGAATCTTTTTCATTCTAAAAGATAACACAAATGAAATATTGCATATAAAATACTAAAGATAATAACTCTGGGTCATTTTAGGGGGGAATGGTGTGCTGCACTTGTGTTGTCTCATTTGGCTTAATTTTTCCAGTACAAACTCACCTCTGATAGCAGAGCACAACATTGGGCTTGTCTGAGTCTCGTGAACATGTTAGCACCTCCGAATTGGATGCTGTACTCAAGGGATGTGCATTGATATACATGTAAATTTCAGTTTTGTTGCAGTTTTCAGCTCTGCAAAGCTTAAGCAGAGTCTGAGTTTCAGCAGTTAATGTTCAGTTTTTGTGCCCAACATCTTCCATCTTGTACTTTGTCTTCTCCTTCCGAAGTGCTTTCTTGTCTCTTTCTCCATGCTTTCTGAATATTTGCATGATGATATGATATGATATGGCTGCACCATTAAAAGATGCAGCTCTTCAAATGCAGTGCTATCTTTGCCAGAAATGCAGTTTCAAAATGTGAGAGAAAAACACTGCTTTTCTGCAAAGTTTGATTACTCAGGCTTTCTTTAATATGTGTTCCAAAGGCTCTGTTAAATCATAGTACAAATGTTGAATCAATTATGTTTTAATGAGAACGTCTCTGGCCTGTGTCCTATTGTAAGTTGTTTTTGTCAGTGTAATAATTTCGCATTAATAACATGACAGAATACAATTAAGGTTAAAACAGGTAAACTTACAAAACATGGGAAACAATTAACTTTAGATTTTGCAGCACTGTCTGAAAATTGCGAATAGAAATGGCATAACAGCAAATGCAATACTCCATTCAGCCAGCAGTATTTCTTACATTTATATCAGGAATGTAAGCTCCATGAAGCATTTTTGAACACCTACAACACAGTATGCTTCGCACCTCACTGAGGAAAACCCAATAAACTAACCAAAACTGGGCAGGAGTTGTCTGCCTTTGTAATGTAAATGTCATATTATCTGAGATTACGTTTAATGTTTTGCAAAGATATTAATACGTGAAAAAAATGGAAGTCCAGTAACAGTTCTTAGAGCTCTAATTCAGTGTTTGCCATCACTTCAGTCTGCTGTCTACTTTTGATTCCCCTAAGGTATTTTAAAATCTGAACTGTCCAGATCTAGACTTCTCAAATGCAAATAGGAGAAGGTGGCTTCTATCAATTTAATGAAGTGGACATGCTTAGGAGAAATAAAATAAGCAACAAAAATTGCTTAATTTGTAATAGTGGCATTCATTAATAAAAGCTAATACATGAATGGCATTGTAAGAAAGAAAAACTAGGAGAGTAAAATCCAATAACAGTCCTTTTGATGGACATAAGATAGGGATCTTCAAAAAGATCATGGATCTTTCTATCACCTAGTGAAAGTCACTGTTCTTCCTTCTCTCTTGTGTTCTGGAGTTGTTACACCTTTCATCAGTGCATTTATTATTAGATCAATATTTTATTTGAAATGTGACATGAAGTAAGTGAAGTACGCTACAGCTCTTGTTATTAGCTTTATTCAGATACCTTGTTTATTGATTTTGAATCAGGGAGCAGTATGAATTCTTTAATTACCAGAGAGATTTGTATATGGATGTTTGCTCAGATCTCTTCCTTTCCATGTTCTAATTATGGCTTTCCTTTCAGTGTCATGAGCAGTAATTTCACATGTGGATATAAAATCATGCTATGGTTGTTGTGTCACTTGTCTGATGTTGTTTTAAAGTGAGCATGAATATTGAGCACATATTTTTGCAGAGGCAGCATTTCTCATACCCTATTTGTATATCTGCTGTGAGCCATACTTTTTCTGGGGTTATATGTGTGTGTGTAGAAGCAAAATACCTATCCACTGCTCAAAGCAGTAATAGTATTGAAAGCATCATGCTCACAGGTGCAGTAAGTTCTTGCGAGGTATGCACAAAGGCATATGGTTAGAATAAATCTCTATGTAAACTCTGCTAAGCGCAATATCTAGTCTGAAAAAATACATGGCACCTGTGAAATAACCACATTGTATTTTGTAGGGAAATTTGTGGTATATCTCATGCAATATTTATGTACTGCAGCCCAAAATTTCTGTATCTGTTAGGAGAGACCATAATTGAAGCAACAGCAGCTCAGGATCCTACAGAGCAGTGCATGAAAACTGCAGTGCAGCCTCATCTTTGGTAGCAGTTGCAGGCTGATAGTTTTTAGCTGGGAAAAAGTAGCAGAGATGTTATCTCAGTGGCCTGTTCTATGGTGGTGAATAGTCCAAAGGAGCAAGTTTCTCCATCAGTCATAACTTTGGCAACGTATCTGTAGTAATCCATCTTGGGATAGCTCTGGGGAGCACGAGCAAGCTAACTTTCATTTCTGATCTTATATGATTTGACGTGTCTGTAACTCATGTTGGTCAAAGAGCTCTCCTGTTAGCTGAGACTGGAGCTGCAGGGATAAATGGACCTGACCATGTATGCTGCTGCAGGAGAGAGGCCCGTGCTGTACTCAAGTCAACCTGTGCAAGTCTGCTCCTGTTCTATGTGTCTTCACACTTTTTCATGTATGGCAATGTTCTCATTCCCACATGGTGGGAGCGTTGTGTTAAGAAATTACACCTGTACTGTGTTCATCAGCTGGGCTCCGTTTTATCAGTGGTGAAGCAGGTGGGACTATGGCTGTATTTAAGTTTCCCAATCTTTTGCAATGCCTAATCTTGGAAAATTTTGGAACAGTTTTCTTACTTTTGAGGTAATCATTCTCCTTCAGGTTATAAATTAAGATGAGAATCTCTCATGCAGGTATGATGAAGATGGGCTGGAACTTTTTGAGGGACTGAGTTTTTTATTGCAGGACTCTGTATCTTGTCTCATGAAAGTGGTTTATATAGACAGATGAGAAAAAAGTAAGACATACATTGCACCTGATAGCCAGCCAACAGTGGTGCTTTGTGGAATGAATAAGACCAGAATCGTTCTGCTGCCTTGCTTGGGAAAGATAAAGAGCAAAGCTCCAGAAATTGCTGCATCTTCTCCTCAAGATAAGACGTTTTTTTTCTTTAATTCCTGAAATACTAAATATGTATACTAGGATTCTTTAAGGAACTTAACACAATCTACCTCATTGTTGGTTGCAAATTATATTCATAAAAAGAAATTTTGTTTTTAGAAGAGTTTTCTGAGATCTGTCCGTAGATTTTGTTTGTCTGATCTTTTGACTAACTTCTTATGCAATCTTGCAAGCAATAATGGTAAAAAGTATATAAAAAGGGAAAAATAATAGGCAAATTATGAAAAAAAGAACTTCAAACAGATGTGTTTAAGTGTATTCCTCAGTGGTGCTTACATGACGGTAACAACATCAATCTGAGAGCTTGTTTTCCTCTACATAGGATTCTTATAATTACTTTAAACTTAATCTCGAATTATACTGAGGCAAGAAAAAAGCCAGTCAGTGAAACGATTTCTCATGGAAGTCTTTACTTCCTTTCCAGTTGAACACTGATTTTTTTCTAAGTAA
Organism: Origma solitaria; assembly: GCA_013397895.1. Taxonomy (NCBI): domain Eukaryota; kingdom Metazoa; phylum Chordata; class Aves; order Passeriformes; family Acanthizidae; genus Origma; species Origma solitaria. The sequence goes on from VZRL01000557.1 coordinate 455,897, forward strand.
AAGTTACTGATATGTGTCAGTCTCCTTCTTGGATAAATTAGCGTGTGAAAACCAGAACATTATGATTGTATCTCTTTGTATAAATCTCTAATGCCTACAAAATATTTTTGTTCCTTTTTGCAGATAAAGTGATGATTGTATACAGGTGCTAAAAATTACATTGTCTATGTCCCTGTACTTCTTCAAAAAGATTTTAAAGCTCTCTCAACAAGTCCCAGTAACTCCTGAGCTAAGATCCTTTTTCCCTATCTGTTGCCAGTAGGCTTGGTGTTGTATGAACTGACCTGTGATCAAAACCCCTGAATTTATGCTGGTCGCACCAGCCTCAGCCAGGCATTATTCTGCATGATTTTTCCTGTTTCCTACCCCTTCATTCCCTACAACTGGCAGGAACAGAGAAAACATGACTTGTAGTCCAGATCCCTTGGCCAATTGTCCCAAGGCAATGAGATGCTTCTTGAATCTCTGCCGCCTTCCTGATGGGATTTCATTGCTGCCTACCTGAAAGGCCAATGGAGGCTAATAATCAGTGGGCTATACCAGGTGGGTAGTTCCTTGGTGCTGTCTGTTCTGCTGCACCACTGGCAGGGAGGAGGTAGAGAAATCAGGAGTGAAGTTGAAGCCAGGAAGAAGGGAGGGGTTGAAGAAGGTGATTTAAGATTAGTTGTTTTTTTCCTACTCTTATTTGATTGGTAATAAATAAATTTCTCTAAATCCAGTCAGTTTTGCCTGTGATGGTAATTGGTGAGGGGTGTCTTCCTTTCCGTAATTCAACTCATGAACCTTTTGTTATATTTTGTCTCCCCCCTCCAGTTGAGGAGAGGGAGTGATAGAACAACTTTCCTGGGCACCTGGCATCCAGCCCCAGTCAGCCCCCCACAAGCAGTGTCTAAGGGTGCCAAGATCTAGTGAGAGGTTACTGGAAAATGTCTTTTACTTATAATTGATCTTCAGAAAAAGATAGTGCAACTTACAAATCAGGGAGAAATAAAAGTAAAGTAATTTCATACTGAAAGTTAAAAATTTCTGGATATTATTTGCTTTAACTAATTAAATGTTTAGAGGGTTGCTTATTCATTAATTTAGTGCAAATAATGTTTCTGACAGCAGAGGACCCATTAATATAGTTTTTTTTTAAAAAAAAGTGTTGTCTAATTTAATAGAAGCAGACTAGAAATAAGATTAAAATTCTTCATGGTGAGAAGAACTTATTTGGAAAAGTAGTCAGTAACCCACAATATGAATACTTTGAATTAATATTGGATTTCTCTAAAAATGAGACGTACTAACTCTAAGGAAAATACTATAGTCATAAGCAGGAAGGCAAAGTAATTTACTCTAATGCTCACTGTTAGCCATTAAAAGAACTGATACACTTTTGATTAAAAGACAGACGGAAAATATACTTTTCTGATGTAGCCAGCAGGTGCAGTTTTTTACTTGACAGAGAAGAGGGATGAAAAGAATCAGTTAAGCATGCCAGAAGCTATGAAAAAATTAAAATGTCAAACCTCATTTTTTATAGACAGGCACAACTCAGTACAAATTGTTCAGAGTGTTAATGAATTGCTTCTACTTGTATGGTGACTTGAAATGAACGTGTTGGATGGCTTTTATGGATATATATGAAAGTGCTTCTCTAGAATTATGGTTTCAGAAGAAACCATCTTTCTGTATCTGTGTGGAAAATCTACAGCAGAAGAGCATACTCTAGATGAACTGTAGTGACAAATCCTTTGGCAGCCAAAGTGCTTCTCAGCTGTGCAGGTGTCAGCCTCAGGATCAGTCTGTAGATGCATCCAGAGACAAACACTCTTCAAATTCCAGTGCTGATGTGACTCTGTACATTTAATCCTGCACTGTTTCAGGGAAAACCATCCTAACCCACCTTTCCTGTGTCATCCCTGCAATTAATCAGCTGCAAACATTTTCTTGCAATGCAGTGGTGAACCAGTTGAGTGGCCCAGGCTGTCTGAAAATATGTTTATCCCCAAAATTGGTCAGCCAATCAGACTGTGAAAGTGGAGAGTGGAAAAAGAATCAACCATGTTACAGAGATGTAGGGTTTTCCTTTGACCTGACTTGTTTCTACAAAGCATGAAAAGAATGCAGGAGAAATGTTTTTATGTATACACACCAAGATATGTTTCAAATATGTTGTTGGGCTTCACCAAAATAACTAAGGGCAAAATATAATCAAAATAAGATTTTGAGTTGTGTTGTGATGTGATTTAATTAATCCTTCTAGTAAAATAGATCTTTTTGTAAGAATTCAGGTAGTCTAACATCCTAATTCTAAGACATATATAATATATTTCTGTACTAAGTTGTTATAATACCAGTAAAGTAAGGAATGCATAAAGAAGATCTTCTGATGGATGTTTATTTTTGAATCATAATTCTTGCAGATATGAATTAAAAATGGATTTTTAACAACAGGAGAAACACCACTCTCATTTGCATTAATAAGGTAGTAGTCAAGCTTCTTTTTCTGCTAAAGATATGTTGGTAGACTTTTTTATTTTTGTCCTAGCAAGTATGACACAAAAGTTGTGTATTCTAATTTTTCTGTTCTCTTTTTAGTCTTCCATTTTGTGTTCTTTAAAAAAAAAATAAAACAAAAACCAACCAACCAACCAAATGGGGAAAAAGATAGAAAAAAAATGTTTTCTGTGTGATGTGCAGCACAACATGTTTTAGCATTTTTTAATGCATTAGTAATGCTCACATTTTCACCTTCTGAGAAACTCTGACAATTGAAGTACTAGTTAGTGAAAAACTGACATACAAAAAAAGGAAAGTGACAGAAATCAACAGAACAATAGATTCAGTGGAATTTTGATAAACATATAGCAATAATTAGTGAAGAGGCCAAAAAAGAGACTCATCTGAGAAAGATTTAGGGCTCCCATGACAAAAAGAGTTCATGGTTTACATAAAGAAATTGTAAGACACTTCCAAGAGCTTATGTAGAATGTTATGTGTGTGTGCCTGCACTGACCTAGTGACTGATTCATAACACTAGTTATGAGACTCTACAGGAAAGCCTGTGTAAACCAATGGGCCAGATTTTCATGGTACTTTCATTTTCATAATACAAAATAATAAATTAGATTTGTTATAAATGTATTTAAAATAATTTTGTAAGCCCAGTTATAATATGTTGCTGATAAAGTACATCACTCTGTGATAGATGTCTTTGAAACTTTCAGTAATCACACCTCCTGAAGAAATGAGGAAATACACCTAATATATAATTTGTAATTTATGTATTTGAAATTGGTATAAACAACTACATATGATCCTGAATATTTTAGAGACTGAAGATTTTTTTTCCAGTCATGACCTGATTTTTAAATTCAAGGGTAGTATTTTAAGATCATGTCTAACTTGCAGACTTGATATTGGACAGTGCCTGGAGACCAGCTGTGCTATTTGAAAAAAATTTAAACTTGGGTTTTGCCAAAACTTGGAAAAGAGACGTAAGTACTGAAATAATCCTCATTTTATGATAGTACAACACGTTGTTCTAATTAGCAAAATCTTTCGGTACGGTATGTTGAGTAAATTATTATTTATTTGCATGAAAAGGTTATAATTTCTTAGTGGCCAGGAAAGCTGAGAAAGTAATTTTAGAAAAATAAGAAGTCTCTACATCTGAAAGCCAGCAGCTAACGTTGACTTCGTCTTGTTAGAGGTCTTAAAACGCATCTGTTTACATTTTGGTTGATTGTCATTTAGGTTTGAACTTGTCACAGGGATATACAGGCCAGTTATGCCAGTATTCAATACAAAAAGTACAGAAAATGAAAGACTTTGTTTCAAGTAGTTTACAATTTTGTATAATCTGAGATCAATTCTGATTACACTCACACTTTAGCGTAAGTCTTCAAGCGGGAAACAGTTTTTAAGGCCTGAGTTGCATTACTTAGGCAGAAAAAGAATTAAACAAGGAAAACGTTGAAGCAGGGCAGAAAATACATATAAACTTAACACTCAACATATAAATGTTCTAGTACTAATGCATTTTTTACATACATTGCTTATTTTTATCCTCTTCTTTTTTTTTTTGATACTCAGCTCCAGCCATACAAAGACATGGTGTTCAGTCATTTCTTTTAAGGCTGGGGGATAAGAAATAATGTTGTCAATAAATTGACTCATTGATTTCTAGAAAGAGGACTGCCAGTCTAACAAGCTTCACTGTTGATCTTGTCTGAATTCACAGACTGAGGCAGGAAAACTATTAAAAAAAGCAGTTGTATATACTAATATGTCTTTTAACAGTTTTCTTTCACTATCACTCATTAACCATGCATGCAGGACATGAATTATTTCTCTCTCAGACATGCAATGAATCTTTTAAATTGCGTTTAAATGAATATTTAATATTTCATGAGCTTTTAGCACCTGTGCTTTGAGGTGTCTTTCAAGGAAAATTTGATCTATGAGTGGAGGATTTAAACGTTGGAAATACAAAGCAGAGAACTTTATCATAGTGCCATAAGATTCTAGGAAAAAATGCACATATTATAAATTACTAAGAGTAGAAAGCTATGGTACTGGCTTTCTGTTTAACAGGAAATTGCCTGAATGATAAGAAAAACTTGTATCACTCTGCTTCATCTCTGTTGGTTGGAAAAACTATGAACTGTACATCAGATCTTCATGAGAAGAAGGCTGAGGTACTCAGCAACTTTTTTGCCTTTGTCTTCAATGGCAGCCTCACTTCCCACAAGTCTCAAGTGAATGGACAGCAGGATGGAGACTGGGGGAACAAATTCCCTCCCACTGTGGGACCCGATGAAATGCATTCCAGAGTCCTGAGGAAATCGTCTGATGTAGTTGCCAAGCCACTCTCCATGATATCCAAAAATTCATAGCTGTCAGGTGAAGTCCCAGGTGACTGGAAAAATGGTTGTTGTACCCATCACTAATGAAAGTATAAAGGAGGACCTTGGGAAGTGCTGCCGTGTCAGCCCCACCTCTGTGCCTGGGAAGATTCTTATTTCCCATTATTCTACTCTGATGTTTGATTGGCAGTAGGTCAAATTTCTCAAGTCTGTTTTGCCTGTGATGGTAATGCCTGAAGGATCTCCCTGTCCTTATCTCCTTATGCCATTAGCTTTTTGACATATTTTGTCCCACCATCCCGTTGAGGGTGGGATTGATAAGAGTGACTTGGTGGGCACCTGGTGGCCAGCTAAGGCCAACCTCACAAGTCACTCGTGCTCACATGCCTTGGTGGAGTTGTTCTATCGCCCAAGCCTGGCCCAGGTCAAAGTCATAGCTGCTGGAATGCAATGCATGTTCAGTGTTTCTTCCTGCGCAGATTTGCTCAGGGACTTCTGTGATGGCAAAAAGGGGCACTCCTCATTAACGTGAGCCTGATGCGCTCTTTAAAACTCAGTGCAAAATGGAAACCAGAAGGGCCTGGTCTAACTCCTCCAACTGGCTTTCCTTCTCAAGGACCAAGCTCTCAAATGAGTCACAGCAAGAAGTTTGAATGCAGTGACCAATGTTGTGGTCTGTTTTCAAAATGCATTATATGAACAAAATCGAAGGTGAATTTTCCTCATGTTTCAATTTCAATTTACTTTATTCTGTGTTGAAAGAACAATTTCAATTTATTTTATGTTGAAAGTAGTAAATAGAAGGATCACAGCACAGGATCTAGTTTTTCAGTTATGAAATTATATAGTGTATAGTTTCTTGTTTGTGATACAATAACGAAGGATTTTCAGAACTTCCTCCTTTTCTACAGAAGGGGTCTGAAGTCAGATTTATACATCTTCAGAGGAACCTTACAAATTGCACTGAATGTAAGCAAACAGAACACGTGATTTTTGGTTGCAATCAAATGTAGTTGCTATTGGATAGAGCAGACACTACAGTACAAATTAAGTTTATAAACAGTGTTATGCTGTTACTGTAGTTAACCACTGTAGACTTAATCTTCCTCACAGCTTTGTTTTTGTGAAGACTGGCAGTAAATTACACCACAAACCCAGGAAAATTAATACCTGGGCAAATTGGACCCACCTAAAGGCAGGCAGCAGAGAAGTGCAAAGAGATGATGAAGAGTGCAGGGAAGGGATGGTTAGAAGATATTTTCCCTGAATTATTTTCGAAGGAGGAACTGAAAGGGAGAGAAATGCAGCTATTGGGGGAACAGGACAGCACACATGTCACAGGGACATGGGATTTAGTGGTTCACTTTACTCCCTAGTTTCTTGGTGTGGGTCCAATTTATTGTGGTAACTTGTTTATCACTTACCATCTTTTTCTTGTGATTCACAATAGTGAAAAGTTTGCTTGGCCTCATTCCTTTGGAGAAGTGTTTTGGTCATTTCTCATTATTTATTAATGCCTTTCCAAACCCAAGAGCTTAAAGTGAGGTATTAAAATCTAGGAATTTTACATACTGACTTTTCATCATTTTTGCTTACTGTCAGAGAGTTTTTTGGCTGTTCAAACTGTACAGGTGCCACATTCATATTGCATTAGAAGCTTTTACAACACATTCAGTAGCAAGTATTTTAGCATAGTGTTAAACTTTTAAAAATATTTCCCTCAGTTATTAAGGCATGCTCATATTAATATGCAAGAAAATATTAAAACGTTGCTAAAAGAATAGTGGAAAAACTAGAAAAAAACGTTTCTCTGGTCAAGCTTTCAAAATATGAGACTTCTTTCTGGTCACATAACTCTAGAATGATGTTTTAATAATTTATTTTTAAAAGCCAAAGCTCCAACTTGAATGGAGGAGCTTGTTACTGTTTCAAACATTAAAAATTTAAAAACATTTATAAGCGTTTCTCTGTGTGAGTATCCGTACATAATAGTGTTGTAGCAAACAACTGCAAGCTTATGCTGTTACTTCTGTCCTTTTTAAGACATAAAATTTTATTGGGCAGTTATGATTTCAGTCCCTTTAATACCTGTCAAAGATTATTAAGCATCAGATGTTGGAACCTGGGGAATTGTTGAGGGTTACATTTGTTAAGGGGCTGCTGATTGCAGCAAGTACTGCAGAGAGCAATAGGAAATTATTACCTACTCCCCCCTCCAAAGGCCCAAAACTTAATTTACAGCACAGAAAGTGTGGAAGAAACAGGAATTACATGGCCAAATGCCACTATCAAAGCCATGTCATGGCATTGCAGGGCTGAAAAGGGGATAACTACAGAGATGGATTAGCAAGATTAAGAGGCAGTGAAAGCAAGAACCATGCTGAAGTGGAAAGCAGAGGGTGAAGTAGAGGTGAAAAAAATAGAATGAAAGAAGAATGCAAGGACAAGAAGCCAACCCAGAAAATATTCTGACTTGGTTGCCACTGTCTGACATCCCACCTTAAATTAGGTTTATAGGTAATTTCTAAGTGACCTCTTCACCACTTTGTAAGATTTCTTTCCTGAAAGACATGTGACACAAAATGATAAAACATTTAACACTTGTTGGTTTTCTGTTGAATGTGCAAGGAATGGTCAGGAAACATTTGCCTTAGTTTCATATCTTCATGTGTGTGCTTTTTTTTTTTTTCAAGTTCTCATAATGCCTGGAAGTCCTTTGGCTAAACAGGAAGTTTTCTTTAGAACTTTTATGACTAACATAACCACAGGAAACCTAAGAGCATTGCTGAGATTTCAAATAAAAGAAGTGCAGCATGAAATAGATAATATTCATAAAAGCCATAGAAGTGGTCCTGGGAGTAAATAGAAATTATAGAAGTACAGATGCATCTTACAGAACATGACAGTTAAAAGGGTATTGCATTGAAATATCATATTAAATAGCTTAGACAGAAATTAACCCTCTGAATAGACAAGACCAAAATCATCCCTAGAGCCAGTGCCTAGGTTGTTGCATCAGGGGTGAATTGGGCCCAATGTACTGATGATAGGATATGGAGCTTGAAAAGGGCATGAACAAAGATGAATTGGAAACAGATGTCAGAAAGAATTTTTTTGAATCATGCATTTATGAAGTAGCTGCTGGGCAAGGCGGTTGATGAAAAACACAAAGGGACAGGAAGAAGGGAAAGAGAGGGAGAGAGAGATTGACATATCTTACTGCTTCAGCTAAAAATTATCTGTACAGGTGATGTCTAATGTTCCTAACATTTCTTTTTTTTACTCACTACCATGTTAAGATATACAATGGCAATATTGAAACATGTTTATTCTGTCTCTTAAAATTTTGCAGTGTTTATAATTTAAATTATCAATTCATAGAATGGTTTGGGCTGGAAGGAACCTTTAAAGATCATCTCTTCTACCCCCCTGCCTTGAAGCAGGGGTTGATTCAGTGACGTCTGGCTGCTCAGAGCCCTGTCTATACTGACACTTAATGTTCCCAGGGATAGGGAATCTATAATCTTGCAGAGAAACCTGTTCCATTTTTTCACTACCCTAATCATAAAAAAAACTTCCTTATATTAACCTGAATCTATCCTCCTTTAGTTTAAAACCATTGCCTGTAACTACAGGCACTACTGAAAAGTCTGCCCCCATTTTTTCTTTAAAAGTCCCTTTTGAGTATTCCAGTGCTGCAATAAAGTCTCCCTTTACTCCTTTGTCCAGGCTGAGCAATCCCTAATCTCTCCGTTTTTCCTCAAAGGAGACATGCTCCAGCTCTCTTAGCAGTTTTGTGTCCCTCCTCTGGACTCCCCCCAACAGGTCCATGTCTTTCCTGTGTTGGGACCCCACAGCTGGACACAGCATTGCAGGTGGGGTCTCACCAAAACAGAGCAGAGCAGCAGAATCCCAGGGATTAATTCTAGGGAGCACTTACCAATGACTGCAATAAATAATGCTTCTAATACTGATACTAACAGAGGTCATCAGATGGCCGTCAGATACATATTCCAGGCCATGTACCGAACTGCTGACAGTGAGAATGCGTGGAATTATTTTTCCCAGATAACATTTCTGATTAGACTTAAAACAATGCTAGTTGTATCCATATCTTTTGCCATTTAAACCACTCTGTAATAATTTAGCACAAAGATAAGCACTCAAAAAAAGGTCAGTTTATCTGTTGTAGAGACAGAAACTACAGCTTGAGGCATTGATTCGAGGATTCTTTGCAGTGGCAGTGACCAGTTATATAAAAATGTTATATGGATTCTGAGGTTCATGTATAGTGGCAGATCTGTGTATAAGTTAGGAGTAAAAATCCCTGTTAAAATGAAACCAGAATGAGCAATTCCATGGCAGTTCAAATAACTCTTTAATAGAAGGAGAACATTATATGAACTTAACTGGAACTGCGTGCCTGCTTTACTGTTTAGACTTGCACTGCTTGAAAGCCACTTCCAGGACTGATATAAGGGCTAAACCTCATATACCAGGTAACCAAAAATATAATTTAGCTGAACTGAAATTTCTGATATTCATTAGAAAAGGAAAACTGCATTTTAGATAATTGAAACATTCAGTGAAAGCGGTTGTATGACTTGAATCTTCCAAAGCTATGAATATACCAGAGTAAAATTCTACTGCTTTTTCCCCTTTTAGATGAAATAAAGCCAAAAATGCCAGATGAGCATGCATCAACTCTGTGCTATCCTGTTTCTGGTGATACTGAAGAAAACAGGTCACCTTGGGGAGGCGGTCTTCACCCAGTGCTTCTTACCTATGAAACTTCTGAAGTCCCCAAAGACTTAGTTCATTTTCCATTGTTATTCTATGCCTTTATGGTTTAATTGCTCAAAATTGCATATCCATTAATTTTATGCTTTCAATCAGGACTTTTAAAAATTCAGAACATTTTCTACATAAAATTATTTATGATACATTTGGACTGGATACATCAATTTTCATTCAGTATAGGTTCAATTCAATGGTTCTGTTACCATCGTTTGGCTCAAAGATAATAGAAGTATCATCCTGGTTTTCCAGCAAAAAAACCTTTTATCCTGGTAATTTATTCTTGGGATACCATTCACTGCTTTAGTTTTTTTCCCCAAAATTACCTCTTGAAAGAAAAGAATTTGAAGTATTAACATTTCCTTTTGTACTTTGGATTTATAATTGCATAGTACAAATACTCATAGGGAGTGACAGCTTCTAGATTTTAGATGTAGTTGAAACATAATGATAAATATAAAATAAATAAATATTAAAACCACAATATCATTATTTGGTTTGATATTTTGCTTGTTGGGTTTGTTGTTGTTGTTGTTATTGTTTTTGTTGCATTTAATTTAATTGGCTGAAGAGTTTATTTGTTTTGCTGGAATTTGTCATGTAGCAATCTGTAAAAGTAGTGGACCAATTTGGAGGCTGATAATGAATCCATAGTTTCACATGTTTTTACCAAAATATTCCATGCTTCAGTTAAATGTCCAACAAAGTGGAATTGCAATTGATCCACCACAAATCACATAAAAATGTAATTTAATTTTCTAGTATTTTTAGCTTGAAATCCATGTGCTCATCTGTGACACAATTTTTATTTCATATTCACTGTGCTCTGCCATAAATGTTGCTCAAGGTTTAAAGCCACAAATAGCTGTTCTGTAATCACACACTGCACTTCAGAAAGAGAAGTCGGTGACTGCTTCATTGTGAAGACCCTGTAGAGTCTACAGTAGGTTTCAGCTTGTTGCTTTTTTATGTTGAATAGTCTATGGCTGTAGAGCTTGGTTGATTGTAGACCTGTAACCAAATTCAGCACCTGCACAAATAGGCAAATTTTGCCAGTGTAAGTATAACCATTTATACAAATGGCTTGGTGCATTAAAACTCTGAAATCATTATTCAATACAATGTAAGTGTTCCTTAGCTGCCTTGTACTACAATGAAAAAGTGTCTCTGAGCTCTGGAACATTAATTACTGCAGTTTTCCTCAAGTTTGGATACCTCCTCTCAGTTATTCACCTGGAATGGTTTAAAAGGGCATTGCTTTTAAGTATGTTTTAATGCCTGCTTTTTCTGAAATTTGCAAGGTTTAACATAAAACTGCCATCTCTAGAAAAACGAGTCCTATTAAATATTAAAATTTATGTGAAATGCTTTTGTTAAGTAGAATTTCAAGTTGAGTTGGGCAAGATAATGTGAAATTGCATTTCTAAAGTTAAGGTGAAGATGAATGACATAATTGAGGTGTACACTAACAAAAATTAAAAAAGAAACCAGTTTCTTTAAAAGAAAATAAAAATGTTAATTTCTTTAAAAAGGTTAACTCACAAGAGAACAAAAAGGGTTTTTTACTGTCTTTGTTACAGCAATCTTAGCTCTATGTGCAGTTATAAAAACATTGTTTCTTAAGAACTGTTACTACTTTTGGTTACCTTTTGAAAATGGAGGCATTCATATTATAGGCTCCGTCTGGAAAAGCTTATGTAAAACTTAGGAAAAGAGGGCTTAACCATGCAGTTGAGGAACAGGGTAGTAAGATTTTTAAACAATTAAGTAATAATCAAGTATTTATTGAACCTGCTACCTTCAAATGACAAATATTTCAAAATACTTGAGACAACATTTGAAATCTGCAGAATAAAATTTCAACTATTTGTCTCTTTAAACAGAGAGGCTTCCTAGACAGAGCTGGCAGAGCAAATCAGATTTTCCACTTTACAGAAAATTTTTCAAGCCCGCAGCCTGGTTCCTAAGTTTGAAGTGTGGAAGTTTGCAAGCACCTCGAAGAATCACGGGAAAGGTGCTTCATGTCTGTGTTCCACCGTGGTCATTGAGTGATGGAGAGCTCTCCCCAGGGTATGGCCTTTGGCTGCACAGGTGCATAAGGTGCCCCGCTGCTCTTTCCTGACAAAATGCGCTGTGACAAGTCTGTAATAGATTATCCTCCAGAATTAAGCCAGGCTGTGTCACTTCTCAGGAGTACACATGGATTTGTAGTGATCAAGTGGACAGATTTACGCTGTAGAAATTCCTAGGATTAATCCCAGGGACAAATTAATAAAGTGCATTATTCATTCCAGCCCACCTAGGAAGATGAAGTAATTTTTGATAGATTCATAAACTTTATTATATTGCTTTATAAAAATACTTCTTGCAAAGTAAATTTGCATTGATTCATATATGCTGTTCTGGACCATACTCATTTTTTTAGGACCTGCAGTTCTCCAAGTGGTGTAATGCTCATGCAGATTTGTAAATTAACAAGGCCTAATTAACTTCCATCAGTGGGATTTATTCTTGATATTCATAGTTGCTATGTATATTTTATTACAGTAATTTTTTTGTTATATTTTGTTATGTGTTAGGTTTTTGTCTGGGTTTTGGTTTGGGTTTCTTTTTAAATATATTTTCATATCATATTAAAAGAAACAGGGAAGGAGATACCATCTAACTGATACTGCTTTGTAATGCAGACTGGTAGATATTTCTTAGATATTTTCATTTTATAGATTAAATTCTTATATACCTGAAAAATTTAACTTCCATTAGACCAGATTGCTTGAAGCCCCCATTTAACCCAGCCTTGAACACTCCCAGAATTTGGGAATTTTGAACAGTTATGCATTCAAGCATCAGAAAACAGAGTTATTTATGAACATTTATTATGTTGAGAGCTGGTAAGAGCTGAAGGAAGAGGCTCAGCATGCCATAGAAACATGCAAAGTCCCTGGAAAGGTTCAGATTTCTTTGGGACCTAAAAGAAACCTGTGCAGACTCTAAAGTCTGCTCTGATATGAACTGGACTCCTCCTGTTCCTTCCAATATCGGTTTTTCTCTGATCTTTTTATCTCAGTGAGCTGGTTGGATGTAACTAAAATGGTCTGATAAAAATTGGTTTAGAAAGTTGCTGCCTATTTCAACATCCCTCAACAAGTGGAGCTTCACTAATGGACAGATATTAATAATAATGTCTAGTTTAATTGTGAAATCCTCTCCAGAATATATGTTTGAGATTATTACTATGTATTTTCTAAACCATGTATTAAAACTGGTTTTGCTCAGAGGTTAATGTACTGTGAAAGGTAGGTTTTAATGCATGTATATGCCATGGGCTATTTCAGATTTAGCAAGCTGGAGAAAGCTATATTAGAATTCTTTCATGTATGCAGTTGTTCCTGGATGGTTTGGTCTTAATTTTCTTGAGTTAGTTGAAAAGTGGCAAGAACATGAAGTGTATGTGACTGAATTTAGCAAACTGTGTTTCAGTCTTACTGGGTTAACGCTGAATATTGCCTGAAGTCATGTTTAGCATCTTCTTCTGCTGCTCTGGGGTTATCTGCTGTAAGTCTGTGAGTCTGTCCATGCAAGCTGCTCACTGAGTGCTTTCCAGAGTTGATTCAGTCTTTCCACTCCCACATCCATTCTTGATTGTATTGCTTTGTGAACTGAAATGAAGACACTCTGTGTCATTCGTATGATATGTCACTGTTGTTTGTAGTCAGACCAGAGAATAAAATCATCAGAATTTTTGTTGGTTTTAGTTAATGACACTATCAGCAGTATTATAATATAACACTCCTAGAGTATAATTTAACACTTCCCTAGAGTTTTCCCTTAGTAGCGTCTTTGAGCACAATCATACCTCTCTTTCCATTCCTGAACACAAGAATGTGTCTTCTGTTGCTCCAGTGTTCATTGATATTGTCAGTGTACTGTGTGAAGATGCTATGGCACATTTTATTAATTTAATAGTATGTAGAGTTAATGACTGGGAGGTCTTTGAGAGACATGTATAAAATAACTTGGTCAAAAAAGAATGCTTTTGTCTGGGTTATTTTTTTTGCCTAAAAGATATATTTACCTTTTTGAATTTACTAACAAAAGTTACCCAGATGATAAATTTGTCATATTAGTACAAAAGGTTTGAGCAAGATATTGTGTCTATTATAAAAAAAAAGAAAAGAAAAAAAAACCCCAAACCTGAGTTTTGCCTCTGTGTCAACTGGAAACTTTCAGAACAGATAAAGTTACGTTAGTCACCTTTGAGTCCATTTTTCTCAATAGCAGCTCAGCATTTCTTTAAAGTGTTTCACGCTTAGAATTGCTTTGCAGATATTACCACTCTATTCCAGTAGCACCGCCAGTCATTGTTGTCTTGAATATCACCTGGGATAAAGCAACCCATGATGCAGTTTGTTCTTTTGAGAAATGAAAATTATTGCAATTTCTGAAATAACAGCAGATCTTGTAGAATAGTTTTTCATGAAAGTATTCATTTACTTTGCACTCTCATTTGCCTTGCAGAGAGAGAAAATCACAACTGCATAAAATAATCCCATAGCTAGCTCATAAAATGTTCAGGCTAGATGAAAGGTTGGGAATGATGGTGATTAAATTACTATGGACAGCAGCTCAGGCACTTTACATGTAGAGATGAATGCAAATAGGTGGAAATTATGTGGAATCAGAGCACTCAGTTGCTTCCCCAGTCTCCTACTGCAGTAACTTGATTGACATCAAACCTAATCTAGATTGCTTCCCTAATCTAGATTCTCTCTTCAGGCATTCAGTTACCTGGAAAATTTATCTAGAGAAGCACCTGAGGAAAACATTTTCCAGCATTTCCATTGCTCCTGTCTAGCTGGTTAGCTATCTAGTTATTTATAATAATAACAATTACATATAGTTATAATATTTATAAGAGCTATATTAGTAGTTATGGTAACTCCTAAGGTAGCTAGTTATTTATTAGTTGTCAGCAGATCCTGGGAAATATTACCTGCTTTCTTATTTGCTGTATAATAAAAAGGCATTTTCAAGAAATACCAATCTTCCTTGTGTCTTGCAAATACTCAGGAAATGACCAGTTGAAGCAGTCAAGAGTACAAAATGTGGAGTCAGTGATATGGATGACTTGGGCTTGAGTCCATGATGAGACTACTGTTTTTTGGTCTTTAGTTTCATGAGATAAATTGCAGTGACTGTGTTAGGACATTGTGTGTGTCTGTGTGACAGCTGGTATGACTGCTCTGTCTCTCCTTTGTTTTAGATTTTGGGCGCTGTGTAGGTACTTCAGGTACAGCAGGTAATGAGGGCAGACTGCACCTCCTGGGAGAAAAGCAAAGGGTGCTGCAGAGGAAGATGTTTGGGCATGTGGAATGAAAATTTTTAAGCAGACAGAGAACATTTAGCATTGTTGCACTGGCAGACTTCAAGCAAGAGACACAAAAAAAAAAGGCAAAGAAATGCTTTTTTGAGGTTTTTTGACTTGTAGGAAGCCACCAAATAATGCTGAGTGTAGAGGAGGCCTTGAGGTATATTCTGACCAAGGGGAGACTTGTTCAAAATCATTTTCCTTTTGATCCAGAAGACTCAAATTGCCTTTTTCAAATGTTGCCATAGTCTAGGGGCTCTACTGAAGCCTAACATTAAAAATTGAAAGACTTTTTGGCATCTGAAGCATATTCTGCTTAAGAAATATGCTGGCAAATCCACCTGGAAACTGCATCCCATTTCAGGTCCTGAGAAAGCATTTTTGCTTATAATTTCTCTGCTTAGTGCCCTAGGGTAGCTGTCAAAATCCTTTTGGATAGCACAGTGTTAGGACAGAAATGAGGAGGGAGCAAGCCTGTTTTGGTATAAAATCTGTTTCTTTGTTTATAATCCTTTTTTGTCAGAATCCTCCCATTGCCTATAGTAAGTAATTAGCTGCAGTCATACTGTCTCTTTCTTAATGACTTGTACATTATTTTCTGCAAAAGTTGCATAGTTTCAGCAAAAGCAATGGGGGAAAAATCACATACTCAGAGTAATTTAGAATCATGGTTATCTTCTAAATGGAAGAATCAAAATCCACTTTCATCTCTCAACTAATCTCTTCCTTCTCTCTTCTATGTGCCTTCTCTGGATCCATTACAGAAGAGAAAAAAGGGCAAGCAGTTCAAGTGGATTTTGTCTGGTCGGTTTTTACCATGAAAATCTATGTTCACAGAAAAATGAAGTACAAGAATGCTTGTTTCTGCATCCCAGCCAACTGTGAATGTCAGCAAGGAAAAGTGGCTCAGCCCTGCAAATGTCTTTTGCCTATCTACAAAACCCAAAACACCTTAGGTTGTAAACTGCAGCTTTTATTAAGTAAAGGCATCTCCAGTATTCATTAAAAATAGATATTTCAAGATAATAAGTTGTAATTTTGTACTTACAGTTTTTTCTGGGCAGCTGTGTCATCAGGTTTACTTTGTGGCATGTTACTTAGGACTAGGTGAACTTCAAATGACCCTTCTAAGGTAAATCAGTGGGTTTCTACCCCATCACTAATTGAAATCCTAACAACTTCTGGCAAACTTCAGTTATGTCTAGGAACAAAACTGAAATTAATTATTTCCCTTTTCATTTTGCCATACCTGTCTTTGACTGGGCAAGTTCCTTGCTGTTCAGTTTTATTGGAAGTTATTGCTTTTCTGGAATATTTTGAATAGTCCAGTTAAAATTGCTTCGCATGGAACATACATAATAGAGATCATACTTTCAGTTGGCTGATGATACCTACCTATAAAAGCAAAGTAAAAATGATGTGATATTTTCTTTCCACGTATTATCTTTTGTCTTAGGAATTTTAGTTTGGTATGTATAAAAGCTTTTCTTTGGAAGTATTTACCCCTACTGAATGCTGGGATTTGCGGAAGAGGAGCATAACTTCCTTCAGCTGATGTCATAGCCAAAGAAGAGTATATAATCTTTACAAATACAACCTGCTCCCAGAAGGTCTTCCAAGCAGATGGGTCTGATTCTGCAGCTCATATCTCTGGTGAATGTTCTTAAAGTCTAAAGGGCAAATGAGATTTCTCACCACAAGCTATGTTGGCAAGTACAACAGAGAATTTTGCTGTGAAATACTTTGTGTTAGAAATCACCGTGAAAGTAGTGTGCAACCTCTTCATAGCTATGACATTCAACTCTGTGGGAAACTCAGTCCAGAAACCTCTCAGACTGGAGGCACATCCTGAACAAGAAGCTTATCTTGCAGTTTCCTTCAGAACAAGTTGTAGGATGTGGATTTTCCTTTCTGAGATGTGGGTGATTGTTGGAAAAAAAGGTGGATGGCTGTTAGCACATAAATGATTTAGTGTTTTTCTCATTGCAGGATCACCATTAGGGATGGGAATAGCACACAGGTTTTACTTCTCTTGGGAACCAGATGGGTCAGGTAGAAAACAGTATTAGCAATGATTTGGGTGTTAATAATGATGAATTTCAAAGCAAGTCTGGTTGTAGTAGTCGAAAATAA
>VZRL01000558.1:0-69701 GCA_013397895.1 Origma solitaria
TATCTATATCCATCTATCTATATCTATATCTCCTCTCCTTTTTCTTCCTCCTCGCCCCTTTTTCCTTCAGGTGTTTGCTCTGCTGAAATCAGAACTAAAATAAAAACCAGAGATTTCCAGATCAGCACCATAAAAGAAACCACCTCATCCTCCAGGAGCTGTTCTCCACTGGAATTTGCTTGGATTGGGAGATTCCAGCTGTTGTCCACTGGAATTTGCTTGGATTGGGAGATTCCAGCTGTTGTCCACTGGAATTTGCTGGGATTGGGAGATTCCAGCTGTTGTCCACTGGAATTTGCTTGGATTGGGAGATTCCAGCTGTTGTCCACTGGAATTTGCTTGGATTGGGAGATTCCTGGATCTAAAGACATTTAAAAGCTCTTCCCAACTTCTGCATTTACAGCAGAACATGGGAATGTCTAATCCCTGCTTTCTTCCCTGCTCCCCAGTGACCCCAAATGAGTAACGCCCCAACTCCCAGCATGACCAACCCCACTGATGTCATCTTTAGCAGCCCAGCACGAGGCTGACAAACTGCAGGGACAGCCCCAGCACCTCTGGCAGCCCCACAAATCCCACCGGAGCAGGAAATGGTCTCTCGTGTTTCAGACGCTCTGGTGCTCTAAGTGAGGTCTCATTAAAATTAAAAGGATTTTGATAGGGAGATGCCAGAGCCTGCACTGAGGAGGGGATGGAGCTCCAAATTCCCTTCTGCTGACAGATCCACAGCCTCTGCCAGAGGGAAGTGGTCATTCCTGTAATTGCTGCAGCAAATTCACCTCTTGGGGCCTCTCCAGGGATCACCAAGAGACAAAAATCAACATTTAGCAGGATGGACAGACAGCTCCTCAGTCAAGCTGATGCTTCAGCCTTGTTTTGCTGGGATATTATTCAAGATTTCAAAGGATCAAAAGCATAAACTGTAAAAATCAGGTTTTTTTGCTCTTTCAGGAAGTGAAAAACCAGCCTGAGCCTGATTTATGAAAACATCAGCAGTGAGGAAGCAGCAAAGCAACGAAGCCAAAAGGAGAAATTCAAAAATCAAGCACAGACAGCAGGGAGATAAAGAGGCAAATGCAAGTGTCCTGAAAGAAAACAGATCTCAGGGGGAACAGGAGGTCACTCAGAGGCTCATTCTACATTCAACAGATGTTCTCACAGCCTCCTGATTCCCAACCGTCACACAAAATACCTTTGATGCTGACAGAACTAAGAAATATGGTGCTGAGAAGAGAAACGATGTGAAAGAAGAAGCCTAAGAGGCAAAAATCCTGATTGTACTCAACTACTGACATTTCCAGCACCGATTGTACCAATCTTGGAGAAAATCTCCTGCCAAAAGCCTCGCTGACATCGAACTTGCACTTGGATGAAACTGCTCGAGAGCCAGACACGGCCCATACGCAGCCAGGAATGCAAAGTTTATATAAGGCAAACAAAAATGCAAATGTTTGAGCGGAGTCGATGAGCTCAGATGTTGATGTTGGCAGTGCCACACAGCCCAAATGGGAATAGGTTTTTTTTTTTCCAGATGATGCCATGTGAAAAGTTTTGGGTATTTCAGACCAAAGAGCCCTCGATATTTGGAGATTTGGGTTAGGAGCAGAACTGGGCACTGTGACAGAAATACAATTTATGGATAAAAAGCCCCCTGATGTCATAAATGATTCCCAAGTCACTGCAGCTTTCAGCATTCCAAAATTCCCTACAAAATTCTGTGCTATCCCAAAATAACTCCAGGGGTTTAGGAGGAATTGGTGCAGCCCATCAATGTCATTCATAAACACACCCAGTGTGTGTTACCTGTGAAATGTGGGCAAGACCATTCACTCAGCTGATAATTTCTAATTCACTCACTGATAATTTCTAATTCACTCACTGATAATTTCTAACTCACTCACTGATAATTTCTATTTCACCCAAATTAGAGCAGTTTGTTGCTAAATTTCCATTGCAATGTAATCATAAAGTCAAATTCTCCCATTGCACTTCCACAATACAGAGCTACATATAATCGAAGAAGGAATCAGGAAAACTTTATCAATTAATTGGCATAAAATTCTCCCAGCTCAACCTAAAAGGAGCATGCTCCTCCTGCAGCTCATATTTAATTTCCAGAAAGTAACAGCTAAACCATGAAGGTGATTCCAGGGATTAAAGCCTTTATTCATAAATTAAGGTGCAAATGTATGTTCAGACAAATGCAAGCACAAAATCTGTCCATACAGACACTCAGAATTGTCTGAGTTCCTTTTTTTACTCGGTGAAACAAGGACAGACATCCTTAATTCAAACCATACTTCATTTTTGTGCTTACCCAAACAAAAGCAGAATTTGAGAGACTTCATCATCCTCCCTGTGCTGCTTTCAATGCTAATGTTTATTTGCTTTAATCCCCTGAGACTTAACTGCAAATGTTGAAAAAGAAATAAAACCATACTGAAGAACCCCAAAAAGTGCTGAAATTCTCACAAGATTTGGTGGGGAACAAACCTCAGCATCACAGAGGAACCTGTGGGTTAAAAGCTATTGTTTATTTGAATAAGAAGCTAAGAATTCTATTTTAAAATAATCAGTAAAGTACAGTAATAAAGGAAATAGGGGCTCTGATCATTTCCAAAGCAATCAAGCACATAATTTAACTCCAGTGTAGGAGGGAGACGTTTGATGAGAAAATCACTGTTATTTCCTTCTTTGAGCAGTGATTTGAAATCGCTCAGCACCACCACTCTAACAGGAAAAAAAGCACACCAAAAAAAGAAATAAAGTAAAAGACTGAATGATCGGATTAATGTCCCTCTGAGATAATTAACCAAGGGGAAGGCAAAATACGCTGTTGAGAAAATAAAATGTTTAAACGCTCTTAAGATCTTCCATTTTCAAAACACACTATTATTTTCCGGTGAATAAAAGACAATGTGCCAGCCTGGCTATGCAGAGCTCACAGGTACAGTGTGGAAAGACAATTTTAAAAAGCACAAAATTAAAATCTGTTTTTCCATTCCGAGAGAAAAACGTGGAGCCATTTGTTCATTAGAAAAGACGATGTTTTATCTTCCATCATGGTGAGATAAAATATCCCTGTCTTTTTATTTCCTCCTTTTGGGAATCACTGAGCCAGGCCCAACATATGTTAAAGATTAAACCAGGAGGTCAAGAGAGCTGTGATGTGTACAGTGTTTTACCCTGTGCGGCAGGAATTTGAATTTCATGCTCCTTTTGTTGCTATTGTTGTTGGAAAATAAATCCTGGCACGTGCTCTGGAAAAGACAAGGATGGACAATGGCAGCAATTTATGCATTAGGGCTTACAGAAGACCTCAGGATCAAAAGATCACAACGTAATTTGCTTTTTGGCTGAAAAATGATTTTATCAAAATGGATTTATTGCTTGCATACAGCTAAGAATAGGGAATTTTGTAGAGGGAGAGAAGTAAAAAGCTGAAAAGGAAAAAGGCAGTAAGCAGCAATAATTATAATTATCCTCTCAGGTAAATCAGACTCCATTCCATGGTCAGGCAGCACTGAGTAAAAATCTGAGACATCAAAATTCTTTGGGCAAGTGAGAGACGTCTTTGCCTCGCCTGGCATTTAGTTTCAAGCTTTCTGAAAAAGAAGATTGATGTTCCCCCATTTCCAGGAACTGCTCAGGAGCTTTCCCCATCATTCATTTCTGACTCAGGCCCAGGAGCCACTCAGAGCTTTGGAGAGGCAGGGGCAGGTTCAGTGAGAGGAGAATCAAGGCCATTTCAGCCTCCATTTTCCCTTCCCAGCAGGTTTTCTCTCAGGGAATTGCCTTTCCTGCAGGAAATCTGTGCCTGGGTGACCTTCTCCCCATGGACACACTGCTCTGGGTTATTTCATAGCCAGAAAAAGCAGATTTTGTGTGTTCAGTGACTGCCACCACCTCTGTCCTCATAAAAAAGGAAGGATTTCAGGCAGCAAAATCATCTCCTTGCTCCTCCCAGGCTCTGGATGTCAGGAACACCTGAACAGCTGCAGTTTCCCACTGAGCTCAAAAGGCTTTGATGGATGCACTTTGAGGAAAGAGGAAATGTGCTGCAATTTTGGGGAGGGTTCATCTGACACAATGATCACAATCCAGGCAGCTCAGAGCACTGCAATACTGATCTGGGGGAAACCTGCCCTGGGAATTTCAGGGGAATCACAGTGGAACAGGAGCAGCTGCAGCCCCAATATCTCCATGATGGTACAAATTCAGGCTCATCCCCAAATGTACAAATATTACATTTCTCACAAGCTGCTTTTGGTCATTAGAGAAGGGGCTTGGATCAATAATGAACTGACACTGAAACCTTGTGTCTCTAAGTTTCAGCAATGAGTTTTATCTAATTTTCACACTACAAAACTGAAATCTTGTGTCCGTGCTCTCTAAGTTTCCACAATGAGTTTTACCTAATTTTGCCACTCCAAAACTGAAATCTTGTGTCTGTGCTCTCTAAGTTTCAGCAATGAGTTTTATCTAATTTTCACACTACAAAACTGAAATCTTGTGTCTCTGTTCTCTAAGTTTCAGCAATGCATTTTATCTAATTTTGATGCTACGAAATTTGGAATACCTGAAGTATGGCACTCTACTTCTAATAGAAAGGCCCAAAATTCCTATTTTCTTCCAGCAGGACACAGGAGCAAGCTATTTTCAGTATTTTATGGGTAGCAGCATAACAATGAACCAGGAGGGAAGAGAGAGACAAAGCCATGCAGTCACCTGAGATCACCAAAGGATTATTGCGTTTAAAGAGGGGAAGAAAAGCCTGTACATGGCAATAAAATAAATCTGTGTCTAAGCACATGAAGCTAACAAAGGTGTGAGGCTCCAAATCATGGCTTCTGATTCACTTAAAGCCTTAAAGCTCCTACTTGGGCTGCTGATGGACACTGATCTCCTCCGCCACAAAACACAGCATTAATTCCTCAGCTAAAATCATTCTTCTGAGACGCCTGCAGCATTTTAATCTCTGCTCCTTGGTGACAGAAGAAAAATAGTCCTGCTGGTACCTCTTTAATCCTTCCCTTTTATTTGTAGCAAAATATGATCCTGTTCCTGCTCAGCTTGGGTTCAGGGTAAGATTGCAAACAGATGTTCTTAATGCAAGAGATCTTTATTGAAATAATATCCTGATTATAACAAGCTCTTTATTACCACAGGGGTTTGTATTCCTGAGGAGATGCTTGAGAGAATGGAAGCAGCTAATTCCATTCAGTGACAATCCCTCTTTACATCTGAATTATTCTTAGATTGACAATGGCTACTTTCCATCTGAAATTCTGTTTATATCCATTTCTCATTCTGCTTCGCTGCTCATTTTGTAGAATTTCTGATTTTAGTGTAACTCTGCCATCAAAACAACCAGGGCAGCTGTCAAAAAGTGAAGTACTCCATCACAAAGCTGCAGCAGCAAAAAGATTCAGTATATTCTTATTTTAACGAATCACCTCTAATGACTGCTTTGGGCACTGAAAATGTGTGACCCTGAAGCAAACAGAGGTGGAGACTGTGACTGAGAGGACTCTGAGGAGGGCTCTGACAGGAAGCTGAGCAGATTTGAACCGTGGATGTAAAATGTGCATCAAGGGATACATTCAATCGCCGGCCCATGAGAAAGCAATTATTCAATTGATCTCCAGGGTCCAAGCTGCCCCCAGTTAAGCTTTGAACAGGCCCAGGCATTGTTACTCACCAGCTGGATTTCCACTGCAGTCACAGGCCTGTGGTTCAGCAGCTGCAGCTTTTCTGCTCTGGGTAAAGCAAAGGGGAAGACAATCCACATTACTGAGGGGTTGGAGGATTCCCTCAAACGACTGCAGTGATGCAAACACATTCCTGATAACTTAGGGGTGAAACGTCACTGCCAGGAATAATCCTGACTGCGTCTGCAGTGTGGTTTAACAGCCGTAATTTGGATATTTTAATTATCTGGGTGCTGTCCTATGTCTGGCCATGCTGCTGTGGCCACCTCTAGCCCAAGGTGGCAAGCAGAGACCCTTAGATCATTAACTGCTTCGTTAAAACTGAGCAGAAATGCTGAGCAACTCAAAAAAAGATCCAAACCTTCTGTTATGAACACACAACCACAAGAACAATTTTCATACCGAAGGAGTTACAATCCATCACTTGCTTATTCTTACAGCAGTGAACAACAGTTTGGAAGAACTAAAGCTTGGAATTTATGACTATTTAAAGGGCATCTTTAAAGCAGATTTTAACTGATTCTGGAGGGTTTTCCCCTGGTTAATTGGAGCTGTGGCTTGTTTAGAAAGGAAACCTCACAGCTTTTAAGAGAGCACAGATCACTCCGCGTTTACATCCAATGACTTCTGTGTGTCTGGAGATAACTCAGAGATATCATTTCATTTCAGAGGGCCTCAGCCACTGGCTGCTGGATGATCCAGAGAAAATGTCCATTTTAATTGTGACTTTCAGCTTCAGAAGAAAAGCTTGTCATTTCTCAGTACGGCATTGGTGAGATATTAACAATTCCTAACAGAAAACTCAAAGAAATCCTCCTATTTATTTATTTATTCTTAGATTGCTCTGCTTTTGGAGAGCCCAAATATATTTCCAGTGGTGGTGGGAAGCAGGGAATACACCTCTTTTGTTTTCCCATGTGAATCACTCAGATCTATTTGGTATTTACAACACATTACTACAGATTCAACCGGCTGGATTAAACTCTGAACTCAGAGCACCACTTCGGCTGCTCTCCTGACAAAACGATGAGGTGTTTATAACTGCTGCCACCTGAAAATCATGAATAAAACCTCAATAACGACAGGAGATGAGGACTCAAATCCTTTCCATGGAAAACAGGTGATTTAAGAGATCAGTGAGAGATAAAACCCACTCGTGTCCAAGTGAAGCTAAAGGCAGCAGTGCCATACTGAGCTGGGTACAGAATATGAAATAATATCTTTACTGTACCAAAATCTGGCCAATCCAGCTGAATGTAGGACAGATTGAGTGCTTTTTCCTGCAGAGCTGGGAATGCCCTGGTTTGGAGCTGATGGAGGCACAGAGCTGGTGCTTGCTTTGCTTTATGCTCTTTATGCTCCCCGGCCAAGCAAACGTTGGTGCCTCAGTTTCCAGAGCTCTCAAACAGCTCCAAGTGGTAAAAACCTCCCTCCTCCTCCTCCCCCAGCCCTACTCACAAAGCCAGACTGTGTGACGAATTCAGACTTTACCCAAGTTTCTCCTCACATGCCACTTGTGAGATCAGAGCCTTCTCAAACAGCTCTTTCTTCTCTTTTTCCAGCGAAACACATCCCAGCCCTACAGCTCCACCGCGTCTCCAGACAAAGCACATTATTTTAGTTTTTCACAAAGCAACGCATTAAATAAATTTCCTCATCTTCTCCTTTTTCAAAGTAACATCCTTGAAATTGCTCGCCAACAGAATTCCAGAGACAAATAAAGAGGATCAAACAGCCAAAGCCATTTCATGCCCGGGCTCAAGAATGCAAACCTGATTTATCCAGAGCTATTTGAAAGCAGGTAGAGCTGTGTTTATCACATGAAGATTACTGGCACAGCAGCAACCAGCAATAAATTAACACCAATTACACACCGTGACTAAAACAATCAATTAGGGAAACTGCTCATGTTTCCTGAAGAAATAGAGGGCACAGTAAGAAAGGTCACCTCGGAAAGATTTTTTGCTTGTAAGCCATTAACATTACCATAACTCATTAGGGAATAGACAGAAATTTGACAGTCGGGCCAAACTGATCCAAAATCATAATTTCAGGGTATTTGCAGTTTTAAAAATGTGTGCAGAAGAAGGAGAGATAACTTACAAGTGATTAGCACATTGAAATGTGTAATCTGAAGGATTTCATGCCTGGTTTGGATCAGCAGAGCTCCCTACTGGGAAATGATGCAGAACATCACAAAGGAATGAGCAGCAGGGTGCAAAAAACCCCTAAAAGCTGCGTAAATGCCATATTTCATCTGAAGTTGCTTGTGCAGCGTGAGCACTAATTAAGACTCCAACATAACAATCTTTAGACATGTTAATGTGGAATGATGAGGTAAGCAATGAACAAACACTCCCAAAATGTCTCTGAAGTTCACTGTGGAATGGAAAAGTGGATTATTCAGCCCTCAGGAGCAGCAGAAAGCAGTGTAGGTGTGATTTGAGTAGCCACTGCACTGAGCTTTTTAACACTGATCCCAAAAATGGACTGCTGGGATCAGGCTCTCTGTGTACCTGGAATTTCCTGACAGCACATCCACAAATTAAAACCTGAATAACCACAATTTCATCAGGGATTAGCTTGAAGGAAGGCAACCATGCATTAGGATCAGTCCTGACTGCAGTGTTTGGCATGGGCACAGCCCTAAAATTTAGTTCATGCTCCATTAAATCTACAAAATAAAATTAACTTTTTCCAGCTCCCACAAATTCATCTTTACACTTTTCACAGCATGCGTGGCACAGTGATGCTCGTTAAATAAAAAGGGGAACTGTCCCATTCATCCAAACAGAAGGTGAAGAACATTTTCAGCTCCATTGCCCCCAAACATCAGCACCTGCATTTTCCCTGCACTGCCCAGATTTTAGTAACAGTTTGGAACACGAGAGCTGCTCATTCAAGAGAGGAATCCATACAGAAGATGAGTGACAGTTGAAAGCAATTTTCTCACATAAAAGCAAGATTCCACTAATCAGAGTTAATGGGCCGTGCTGCAGACTTGTACAGGAGCTGCCTGGTGAGAAATCCCAAAATGGCAATTACTGCCGTGGGGCTGAGGCTGCAGCCCACATCCTGCAGCCCTGAGCCTCAGCTGGAGCCAAGAGCAGCTTTTCCAGCTGAGGGAAAAGGCTCTGGAGTGGGGCTGGGGACACACACAAAGCTCAGGGTGTGGGGATAAAAATGTATGTGGTTATGGGGGAGGAAATGGGTCTGAGGTCTGGGTGAGGGGAGAGAGCTGGAGGAGGTGAAGATGTTGAGTTACATCCTGAAAATCCTAAAAAACAGTTTGATGAGACAAAAAACACCACTGGGTTGTGTTCAGGATCGCACCTGGGCACACAGAACTGACAGTGCATTCCTACATTGATTCTATATCACTTCTAAAAAATAATAAAAATAGTTCTGTGCTCTTGTGGAAATTCAGACAAAATGTATCATTTTCTGTCAGCACTGAGCGAATTTTTGCAGTTCGTATTTTAACCAAAATCTTATACTATGTGTGTTGGTATTGCCCATTTTTAAATCTTCTGAACTCCCAGAGTGTTTTTCCAGCAAGAGATCCACAGGCCTGGGTAAGGAGAGAACAGTGCCAGGATTCAGCACACGGAGCTAAAAAACCCTTCAAACATCTGTGCCTGTGCAGAGGCAAATTTATCCTCAGGAATGGATATTTTAGAGTTGCTAGGAAGTAACAGCTGTACACATATGCAGGGGTTTTATTCCTGCTGGAAATATCAATCCCACGGTCCCAAATCGACTATGGTAACTTGTGTTTGATGTCTGAATCCTGAGAGGGAGGAGAGTCCCAAAGTGGGAAATCACAGCTCCAGTGGGTGCAGGATCTGTGCAAACATCTCGGGGTTCCCGCTGGAAAAAAGTTAATTCCCAATCAATTCAAATAAAAATGAAATAATCTCATTAAAATCTATTAAACAATGCTGTTGATAAACAAGCACCATCCTGACTTGCTGTTAAATATTCATTTTGAAAGCTCTGGAGGAGACAAAAATCACAAAGCAAATCCTTCAGCCTTTAATATTGCAGAGGTTTGTATCTGTTGTAGTTTTTGGCAGTAAGGAGGGAAAATACTTTCTAAAAGTACTGAAGATTTTCAGCTCAACACTTCCTTGCCTGTGTTGATTTAAAGACAAAAAGGGCAAGGTTCCTGTCCAGTTTTGTTTTTTTTTTTTTTAAATTATAATAATATGTAGTGATTGGAAATTTGGTTATTCCAGAATTAGATCCAGGATAGGCTATCAGTAACAGGAAGAAGCACAAGTAGAGCCAGTTTTCACTGAACCATAATTACAGAGCTCCAGCTTAATAAATGTTCTTTTCATGCAATGCAGTTCACTCTACCTTATAAAATATGAAGCCATTCCAGGGACTAAAACTGGAAAATTAGCTGCTAGTGGCATAATCTATTTCCAAGTACAACATGGCTCACTGAACTGGAGCTTCAGCCAAAGCTTGAGGCCTCAACTAGGTAATAAAAAAATTCATTATGTGGGTTCGGAGCTTTAGTCTTAAATCTCAATTCTGCAGTTTGAATTTTACCAAACTAATGAT
This sequence comes from Origma solitaria, assembly GCA_013397895.1. Taxonomy (NCBI): domain Eukaryota; kingdom Metazoa; phylum Chordata; class Aves; order Passeriformes; family Acanthizidae; genus Origma; species Origma solitaria. Next base: position 10,284 of record VZRL01000558.1, read on the forward strand.
GAAAAACTATGGGAAAAACTCCTTTACCATATCTTAACTACACCAGTGAAATATCTGTTTAGATGGTTTTGAGTTTGTTCTTGCTTGTTTTAGCAAGGCAGCTTTCTGAAATGACTCTGGAAGATTTGTTTGCACACGTTGTTTATTTTTTTAATTCCCCTTTTAGGAAGCTTTTTTTGGTGTCTGTAACACTGACAGGACAAACCCACCACAAAATGGATGCTGGTGTGTTCACCTGGCATTCCGAGTGACAAATATCAGGGATCACAGAAAATTTGAGGAGATTTTCCAGGAACTGCAGGATTTGCCAGAATTCTATCATCACTTCTCTCCCTGGAGGAGGGACACCCCGTGCAGCCTGACACCCTGCACGATCAGAGCAGCTTTGTGGGAGGAAAAATCAAAATTCCCTGGACTCAGTGCCTCAGTTCTGGCGTTTCCCTGGCTGCTCTCTCCTCCCAGCTGGGGATTCTCCCATCCTCGAGCACAACCTAGTGCTGAGGGCAGCAATCACATCCCACAGGCACGGTGCAAATCCTGCTCTTCCCTCCAGGCCTCGCTTTAGGCAACAGACTGAGCCTAATTAAGAGCACAAAAACGCTGCTTAATTGCTTCCCCTCTGACGAGAGGGGGAGTCGTGACAAGGAATTGAAAGGGCAGGGGAAGCAGTCTGGGGTGATGGGGTTTTTCTGACCCTTTAACCAGATTGATTTGTCTGAGGACAGACCCCAGTTAACACAAATGTATCTTAAATCTAATCAGCCACGTGCAGAGAGCTGTGGGCAGCAGACAGGGCCTGAGCAGATAGCAGAGCACATCTCGGGGTGCCTTGCCCAGAGAGGAGGCAGCAAAGAGACTCTGGAGCTCATTTCTCTTGGCGGGAGGGAAGAGATTATCGCTCCTTACAGGAACATGGAAGATTCCTTACAGAATCCTGAAAGATTCCTTACAAGGTCCTGGAAGAGCAAACCCTACAGGGCTTTCCCAGGGAAGAAAGCTAAAAAAAAATTGTAGCCATGAAAAAAAGGGAAAATCTTTTTTCATGAATTTTTCATGAAATGAAATTTCTCCATGAAAACAGCTAAAAACAAATCCCCAGTGAAGCCTTTTATCCAAATACCTCCATCCCGCAGAAAGGAAGCCATCAAAGCCCTGAATTTTTTTCATTTATTTAACAGGAGCAGCAGTGTTGAAATGGCCTTGGTTAGGAACCCAAGGGTAGTTCTAAACTGCCTTGGAGGCATCAGTGCTTTAAGTGGTTTAACATAAAGTGCATTAAAGGGAAATTGTGCTTTCTGTGGTTTGCTGTGAAGCGCCCTGACACTTCTGGCTTCAAGGGGATGAATGGAAAAGATCAGGAAAAAGAAGTGCCAGGATCACACTGAACAATCCTGGGTTTTATTTCATAAAGCACGTGGCAAATGCGGAGTTGGGAAGCTCTTTACCACATGAGAGAGGGATTAACAAAGCAGAAGTTGTCCAGGATGCTCACAGAACAAATCTGAATTCTCACAGGCCATAAATAAACTTGTCACCTGCACCAGTGGTTGGCTCTTCACTCTCATCCTGCACGAGAAATGACTTGGGAATAATTCCCTTGTCTTGCTGCCTCAGGAAAAGGACAGGCAGGATGATACCTGAACCCAAAGGCACCTTGGAGCATCCATAAAAAATTCAACAGTCATTTAAAGCTTGGAACTACTCCAACCTTTCCAGCAGTGCTGTATTCCAGCTCACTGAACTAGCAGGTGTGGGAAGGTGAATATTTGGGTAGATCTTCTACAGAAGTGCTCAGCACTATGGGGGACAGATTTTGAAGCTCAAAGTTTCTCTGTTATGACTCAAATTTTTCAATATTTCACTCCTGGAGATCCCACCCAGGGGAGCAGTTGCACTCAAGGCACCTGATGTGCTAACAGAGCTCTCCTGCCTTTTTTCTAAGAGTTAAGCCTCAGGTCCTGGTCAAATTCTACCTGAAAGAAGTTGAGAAATGCGCTTGAAACAAAAATAAACCCTTTGACTTTTAATGGGATTTCTACACCAACATCAGTCATTTCCTTTTACTCTGAAAAATCCCACTCTGCCTTTTTGCTGTGATCCATCATTCTGCTGCTTCTTCCTAAACCGCTGCCCTGCACAGACACCAAAGCTTATTTCTTACACAATTTATTTCTTATTTCTTTCTTCTTTCTAAGTATTTCTTATTTCAAAAAGGGATGTTTGACGTCACCAGAAATGCAGGATGCTCACTACTGCTGTCAATTTTAGGACACTTTCGGTGCCATATTATCACCTCTTTTATTGCAGAGTATTTTCTCCATGCTTCAACACCTCCAGAAAATAATTTGGATACCTTGCCCGCTATATAAATGAGTATCCTGCTGTATAAAATGAGGATTAAATGCTGGCTTATGGACCTGGCAAGTTCAGCTGTGCCAAAGAGAGCAATAAAAGCACAATTCCGACAGGCAGGAGCGAACTGCCAAGGAGCAGCACCCCTGTGCCTGCAATTGCAGCAGCAGTGCTGGATGTGGCTGTTTGTAGAGAGGGGGCACTGAAAGTCTGACAAAAAGCTGACAATCTGCTTTCTGCTCCGCTTCCTCTGCTCTGGACAGGATGAAAACTCGCCTTGCAGCACTCCAGATGCTCTCACTGTGCTTTTTGTGACAGAACCCAATGAATGAAAAGCCTCTTTCCCAGAGGGTGAGCTCCTCGGGAGCCCTCCCAGCAGGGAATAAAAACACACTCAGTGTCTCTACAGCACAAACTCCTCCTTTGAAGGAGGAGTCATTCAGAAGCAGTTAAATATTGGTTTTTTCTGCTTTAAAAGTCATGGGAGTGATTAGAGCTATCCAAACAAGAGGAATAGAAGCATTTCTATTTCCACCAGGCTTCACTCCCACTCTGCAGAGGTTCAAGAGGATTATGTGTTTCAAGGACAGGCACTCACACCACTGCCAAAGAGCAAAGAAGCCCTTGCAGTCTTGGAACTGCAAAGAAAATATTTTCTTTTCTAGGCAGAACTTCCCAAAATAACTGGATTTTTAGCTTCACTAGAAACTCCCTGGGAAGGCGGGGAGGTGATTGATACAATATTTAGATAACTGAAATGCGGATCTCAGAGATTCTGAGGGACACAAACATCATGGGACAAACAGCTCATAAAGAGAAGATGGAAATACACATCCACAAGGGAAGGAAAAGATATTTGGCTAAGCATTTAAATACTTTAAATCCACTAATCAGATTATCACACTGTACACAGGGATCAGTTTTTCAACATTTCTGTGAGTTTATACTTCTGTTCCAAGGCACAGCTCCACTTACTTGGTTAATTTATGGTCTTTCATCGCTATCAGGAACTCTCTGACAGTCTCAGGACTCTGGTACCTGCAGGGTGTTTTTGAAATGTATTTCAGCGTCTGCAGGTGACAGAAAGAAAGCATGTATTATTTCACACCTCATATTTATTTTACCAGCTGTGTATGAAACAAGCAGATTTTGAAAAGTCTCCTCAATACTAGAAAAATCAGCAAATCAGTTTAGGTTTGGAGTATCAAGATTTACCTCACCTCTCCAAAGCCCAAAGTTGAAGAGGGGAGGAAAGAAGCGAGTTTTAGCACTGTTTGATACAACACCCCTCTTGATGTTTGTGACAGACATTTCCTCCCTTGCTTTCTTGTTTGGTTTTTGTCTTTTAAAAGCACTTAAAAAAATTAGGTACTATTCACCCTTAAACCCTCATTACCTTCTGCCAAGCTTTCCTGTGCTCAGTGCCAGGGATCCTCTCACTGCCAGCCCAGAAATCCCTCTTTTAAGATCTCTAATCTAAGGTTGTTTTTATCCTTTACCTTCATTTTTGGCAATTTAAAGTTGATAGACGCAGGTGAAGTGGGTTGGTATGAAATCTGCATGGATTATTGTGTTATTAAAAATGTTTATCTGACTTGAGACAATTCAACTTTGATCCATTTTTCACATGTAACACCCACCAACCTCAACTGACTTCCACAGCAGATGTTCCATTTATTTGCTTTATTTAAAATAACACAACACTCAACTAAGTAATTACATTACACAAGGTAATTTGACCCGAGTGAAAAAACAGTTTGTTGATAAAAAAACCCACAAAAAATCCAGTTCACCGCTGACTTTTCACTGGAAGTGGCTTAAAATCTTCCTGAATATTTATTGTTGAATTAAACCCAAAAATGAAGAGCTGTAAATAATTATGATTGATTATTCCTTTCCGTAAGCCCTGTCTGACCTTTTCAGATAAAATGAAGCTGATATTCACCACCAATGACTGAAATGAAATTATTGTATTGTCAGGTAACAGAATTATTTCACAGGAATAATTTCTCTTCTCGGTGAAGAGAATTGGCAATTTCAAATCAAAGAAAATGCCAAATACACAGCAAAATAAAGCTCCTTTCTTGGAGTTACTTCAGTGCCAATGGATCCAAGCCTGCAGGGAGCTCGTGAAGAAATACAAAGACAATCCTGACAGATTAAATTCTCTTTTTCTTTCAGTCAAACACAGAAAATACACCCAGAGTTTACACAAACCCAAGCATCCTATAGGTATTTCTCATATAGCAATATATCAAAGCAATTAAAGAATTCAGGTGCATCCTGATCAAATTTACTTACAGGATCTTTCTCAGCTGTTTCCCAGAGGTACAGGAAGAGACTGTCAGTCTCCATGAAGATTTAATTCCGATTTTTGGTAAGCCCCTATTTTGTTGAATGCAAGGCTTAGGAATTACAACTCTGTACCTTTTCAAACAAAGCCAGAACTAAAACAAAACCAAAGCCTAGGCCAGATCTTATCCACATGAGTCGTTTCAGGGCTCAACAGAATTACTCATGCAAGCAGAGGCAAAGTGCTTTCAGCTTCCTGTCAATCAGTGCTGCTCATGCAGCTCTCCAGCACACACGCAATGGCTCTCACTGCAAGGCTCTGGGAAGTTGCTCATTTGGGATATTTTAAATGTTGGTATTTGTGTTATAAGATTTTAGAATTCCTTCCCAGCAAGGGATGAAATGGTTATTACCGGCCTGGCGGTCATGTGATGTTGGCTGTATGTGTGGTTTTGGGTTTTTTCTGACAAAATAAAAATGAAAATTATCTGTTTTGGCTGGGAATTATTAGTTTAACTCTCTTAATAAAAAAACACCATGTGATCTATGCCGCAGCTTTGCAATCATCAGAACTTTAATCATCAGATGATGTGACATCATCAATTCATCAGATGCCAGCGAGCTCCGTCCTGTGCCTTAAAAGGATGGAATATTTGGAATTTTAAAAAATCCAAACAAAACAAAAGTTAAAACCCATGGGGTTTATAATTCTTTTTACAGATTTTAATAAAAGCTGCCCACCTTTACTCTGATAGCACAGTTACCCTACAACCCCAATAAAGCGCACACAGAAAAGTGGCAGATAAACTATTTTGCTATGATTTTAATAGGGCAGATTTGATTCCAAATTACCAATACATAACCCTGAGGATGTGAATTATTCGAGCTCGAGCTAATTGGCAAAGGATTTTCCCTGAGCTCACCTCATACATGATTGTGTTCAGATTCTGCTGGCCAGAGCTCTGCTTGGTTTTGCCGCTCTCTTTGCGCTGCTGCTTGAGATCAGTAAGCAACTGGTACACCTGAAGATAAAAAATAAAGTGTTTTAGTCCATTTGAGAGTATTTTACCTAAAACATAGCAACAGGAAATCACAAATGAACAAGGAAAATCCTATCAGCCGAGCAACAAAATATGTGTGGCCACTTTGGTGGATGCAGTAGCAATTGAAATGAGAAATATCTTGACCCCAGTGCTGAATGGGGATGTAAATTGTTTTTTAAAAGCTATTTTAAACAGATGGATGGGGATGTAAATTGTTTTTTAAAAACTGTTTTAAACAGATGAATGAAACTCTCTCAGACGTTTTGCTTCAGGCTCTCCAGTATATCCAGAGTCCATACCCAGAGCAAAGCAACAGAGCACCTCTCACTGTTTACCTCTCATTTTTAGCTGAGGGTAAATAAACTCAGGTAAAGAGCTCAGATCAGGCCCCAAGGGAATTATAAACTGACAGGTCCGGAGAAATAAGAAACCAAACATCTCCAGACAGTGAGAAATATGAATATCATCAGCTACAGATCCTGCAATCACTTCACTCTGCACCTCCTGTGAGAAAGGAACACCTGCCAATGCTGAAGTCCCAAAGCCAAGCTGTGAACTTTGACCACAAACACAAAATGACAACTCCGAGCTCATGGAAGCACTGCAGGAATGGAACTTTGTGTGCAAACGATTACCTTGATTTACAGTGAAACTGTGGCTGGGAAGTGCAGCAAATGGAAAGGTAGCAGTGTTTGAGGGGAATCAGTACTTTGAAAAGCCGTATCTGCTTTTTTTTTCACATGGTTTTAACAGCCAGACACTTCACACCAGTTTGGCTGACATAATATCATTTATTTCTCAGAGGAAATTTAAGAGAGTTCTCTCCAATATCTCATTAAAGCCTTTCCAACAGTCACCAAATGCTTGCTCTGCTGTTTGCAGATAGAGGCAGCTCGGGATAAAACACTTCAAGATTTATTTCAGAATTGACTGAAACAGCTGTGGAGTAAAAACCAGCTTCAGCAATATAATAACACAAACAAGAATTCTCAGGTTATTAAAACTGTTCCAAAAATTACATTTATTAACAAGGCACCGAGATCTTTCCACTACCTGACTTAAGTCAAAGCAGTGTTTCCTTCCACCTCCCTTAAAATGACAGAGAAAAATACCTGCTTTATCTCCAGACCAAACAAACCATTTCCAAATCTTCTTTAAAAACCCTTTTTCCCTAAAAACAACCCAAATGCAAGGAGGTGTAAACCCCCACAGGTTTTGCTGATCGCCACAGACAATTTTTCAGGTTCCAAAGATTACACAAGGCACTGATGACAGCTTTAAATTGCTGCTTTAAAACCAGAATGAAGACAAACCTACCTCAAAGTTACTCAGCAGTGCAGCATTTGCATCTTTTCTAAAAGGGAAAATGAAAACAATTAATTATCTTCCACATAAAACTGTTTCGTTTTTCTTTGCCAAGTCACAGAGACTAAAAGAACAAACACTGTTTTCATAAAGTTTTAAAAAAAGCCCCAAGAAATCTTACATTGATGATTCTACAATTGCTACCTATGGAAAGTACTTTTTCCATACTGTCAGTCGAATTATGACACAAATATTGAGTGTATTTTGCAGTTTGCCCCATAAATGATAATACACTTATACAAAACACTATCGGCCACCCTATTTTACTCACCCCGTTTCACACACTAAAAGCAAATTGCTTTGCTTCGTCCTTGGGAAAAAAGCCCCTAATTTTATTCAAATAAAGACTGATGGGAAAAATAATTTAGATTACACACACACTGTTTTGTTTATTAGTCAAGAGCACACTGACTATTTTAGTACCACGGACATATGTGTGTGTATAGACACAAATAGGGCTTTAACTTATATGTGCTGTACTGAGTTAAAAAACCCAATTTATTGCATCCCTCTTTATTTATTTATTCCACCTCTATGTGTTTAATCCTTTAGAAGGAGAGCAAGGCTGAGTTTCCCATTTTCCACTTCCTCAGACCCAATAAAGCAAGAATCCTTATCCAAGGCTGGCTGGGTGACTGCAGAGCCAAGCACATATTTACACCCATGACACCTCTATTCCTCCTGGATATTGTAAATTTATATATTTAAAGTAAAAAGAGGGAGAAAAACAGACACAGAACATCCTATATTCCCTGAACAACACATTCTGCTGAGCAGTCAGTAGCCACAACAACAGAAAGTTTCCATACAAAAGGAAAAAAAAAGGCCTTTCTCAGGTCTGCGCGGCAGCTTAGGGAGAAAGAAAGAAAAGAACAAAAAAGGTACAATGTGTTGTTAAGCACCGTGAATCGCCTGAATAGAACTGTCACGTTCATCACTTTCAAATGGTAAATGCATCCACAAACTTCCACAGGTTCTATCATTGTTTTTAAATGAAAAGGACCTTCTAAAATACGCTGAGATGAACTTCAACTTCCATTTCGCTGACCCGAGTGAAACTTCAGCAAGTGAGCTCAGGCACGCATTAGTTTTTCATTCATGTTTTACAAACCATATAGCTTTTGTTGTGAGGTAAATGCAAGTCTTCAGAATGTTTGCATTCAGCCGGGCCCTACAGAAATCCCCGCGGATCAAAGACATTCTATAGGGAGAATTACGTATGGAATGGTTCGGCTGAAAGGGTCATATGGAGTAAATACATGCAAATGAGGCTGCGGAATCGAGCTGAAGAATTAAATTATTTAAGACAACTGCTTCCTTTTTTATTTGGACCCACTTTGCCATTCAGAAAAACACTTTTTTTTTTTTTTTCTCTCGCCCGTCAATCAGTCTGGAATCTTCGACAACTCTGTCGTGCTGAAGTATCAAAATGATAAACTGATGAACTTTTGCAGTAGAAATAAAATTTCCTTCAGACCTGGCTCGGAACTACCAATTTTACAGTCAGGAAACAAGAAATTCTAAATAATTAATTCTAATGTATATTTTTAAGCAGTCAGCTCAACTGTTTGCTTAATTTTTATGAGATTAAGACTTAAGCAGAAAGATAAAAGTTTTCATGGTAACACCAAAAGTATAAACACTTTTTAGAATCTTTAAACAGCTGATATTTGCCCAAACTTCAGCTCAAAACGAAACATTCTTGAGTAGGGCTGTATACATAAAAAAATATCTTAATATAGGGCATCACAACTCTACAAATACCATTGGCACTTCACATTATAAAGTCTACTGCTTCAAATATGTTTTCTATTTAAACCACAATGTTTTCTGAGGGGTTCTTTGCTCTAATAACAAATAATTCTGGCATGGTAAGAACTTGGAGAGTTGCAAAACTTTCCTCTAGGAGAGCCATCAGGCAGGAGGCAAAAAAAGATTGATAAAAACTCAGTGGATGTAAAAGAAGCACCACAGATTAATATTTAATAGTATCAAAAGCATGTTTCTACATATAAAACAGCCAGAACAACTAATTTTTCTGCAGGCTGCTACCTGTGTTAAGACTAATGTAAAATAAACGTTTATTTCAGCAATGTTTCTTATTTTTTATCAACTTTTGATTTTCATGCCCATAGTAGGGAAGATTTAATGATAATAAAGCATTCCTGGATTACATGGCTGCAGGAGCTCAACAAACATCCCACGAGTGCCCCCACTCACTCGAGAAATAAAAATTAAATGAAAACTAGAAATTTAACCAGCTGCACGGAACTCGTGAGGTTTTAAGCTTCAAAATAGGTCAAAACGTGCCCAAAACACACAGTGGGAAAGCAAAAAACGCTGCCTGGTGTAACAGCCCTGAAACATTGTCCAGCCAAAACTTTGATTCTCTTACTGCATTTGCAATCGCTCGCACAAACCCCTCAGGTTTTCTCCTTCTCCAGCATATCCAGCTGAGCCCAGGGGAATAAAATTCCCATTTTGCCTCTCCCACGGCACAGGGAGCAGGAAGGGACAGGAGGGAGGACAAGAGCAGGACTCACACCGAGCCCCAGCAGCAGCTTCAGCAGGAGTTTTAACATAAAAGTTTAAAAATAAACCCCTCCGGTATTTACCAGAACACTGCCGGGGGCAATAAAACCGTCATAGATTTACCGTGCCCTCACAGCCCTCACGCTCAGGCCCATACAGATGCACATACTCCATACAGACATACCCCCCCCACACCCCACGCCCACACAGATGTACCCCACACAAACCCCACAGATATAAACCCCACACAAACCCCACTCGGATGCAGCCCCTGTCGCCCCCACAGCGCGGCTCCGAGGCCCGCCCGTGTCCCCCAGCCCCGCCTCAGGCCCTTCCTTACACCTCCATCTTGTCGTGCCCGGCGCGGCCTCCCGGAGGATCCTCCCGCCAGCCCGCCGGGACACGGCGGGGAAAGAGCCGAGCGGGGCCCGCTGCAGCTGAAAGAGGATCTGGAGGCCGGGACGGAAGCGGAAAAGGAAGGAGAAATAAGGAGCTGGGGAAAAAAAAAAACCAACAACAAAACAACGAGAAAAAAGATCAACTGCATTGGCCGGGAATCGAACCCGGGCCTCCCGCGTGGCAGGCGAGAATTCTACCACTGAACCACCAATGCCGGTGATAAAAATCGTTCTCCCGGCGCTCTATTTCTTCATAACTTAGAAAAAAAGGGGCATAGATTTTTTTTGTTAAAAATCACCCAGATTGACAATTAGCCACCGTTAAGTGTGACAAAGGCAAAACAGCATCACGAAAGTCCTTTCAAGTTGATTCTCTAACATTGTACGGAGTACTGCGAGGCTGAAGCAGTTGTATAATACTCGTATTCTCTTTTAAAGCACTTGTGTAAGCATCCCCCAAACTCTGCAGCATCGCGTCTTTCCCAACCATCACCGGGACCCTTTCCCATTTAAACCGTGTGCTATTAAACTTTGTTAGAGCCCTTTTAATTCTCCTTAAAACCGGGACACTTCACTGAGTGCAAATAGCTGAAAATCCTATTGATAACAGCAAGGAAAATTATCTGGCCAGGGGAACATTAATTCCTTAATTTTGACATTATCTCTCAGCAAAAATTTTATATCCAGATGCAACACCTCTAACTCCCTAAGGAGTATCATTCAAATACATTTGCTTGCTTGCAGCAGGGATTTAAGAACCTTTTAGGGATTTAGGGAACTGAATAGATCAGATTTATGCCCCCCCAAATCTCCGCCTTGCAATTCCAGCACAAGACCCACAGCCACTTTTTTGTCCATAATCAAACCTGACAAAATTCCAGCCCCACTTCGAAGCCTTTCTTCTCCCTGGAGTGTTGCAAATCCTAAATTCAGAGTAACATGAGCAAACTGCAGGGTTTTAGGAACAGTCCCCAGTGCCAGGACAGCAGCTCCCAGTTTTCCAGGAACTTTCACCACCAGATATAGAAGTGCTGGGCAAAATTTAAAAGCCAACTGCAAAGGCTTTTTAGCCCTTTTGATTTGAAAACCCCTAAAAAAAATTTTCAGTGGACATGTGGACCCCATTACACATGGATTGTAGTGATAGGAATTAATTTATACTTCAGAATCACTGATTGTGAAGTCCTAGGGAATAAAAAAAGCCAGGAGAAAGGTCTTCAAAGGCAGCCTGAGAGCTGCTGGTGTGACTCAGTGCACAGGATGCAATGGATGCTGCCCTTTTTCATGTCAGGATTAACTGGCCTTGTGAGTTGGCCAAAACTGGCACAGCAAACGCTCTGTGACTGCTCTGCCATGTCCCAAATCCTGCGCATGGAGCTGCCTGAAAGAAGGGAAAGGATGTCAGTTTTCACATGGAAATATGGTATTTCCAGACAGCCAAATTTCAGGGTTTTGTTCCAGAAATTTGCTAATCCTTGCCTGCCTCACACCACTCTCTTCACATAAAGGTTCATATTCTTCAACACAATCATTTTATTTCTCTTTATATCTTTCGCCCAGCACCAAATGATCATATTTATTTTCACTCTTTCCCCAAAAGTTTCACTCCAGACCTCTCCTTTTCCAATCAATGCTGCTTTTTCCAATCCACGATGAAGACGCAGCTGGGGATGAAGGAGCGTAACACAACACCTCTTCCAACAGCTTATTTTCCCTAACAGAGATACTCTCCCTAAACATTTTCAGTGGGAAATTTTACATTTTCCAGTGGCGATAGGAAGCCTGTTGGGCTGTAAATACAAATACAGGTCAGCTCCATGACCACCTCCATCACACCAGGGAATATCAAGAGGGAGCCATGCGGTCGGGAGGAGAGGTGAGGAGGTCACTTCGCCGGCTGGAATTGCTGCTCTATAGGTGTTAGACAGTGATGCTACACCATGCACAGGGAATGCAGACATGGGTTTTTCCAAATGTGCTTAGCATGTCAACATTTTAAGCATTGGCTTGTGATTGTTACCACTAAGGCTTGGGGAAAGAGGGGCCCTCGGTATTAACTATTGAAAGCAGGGGGCCTAGGACTTGCTATTGAAAGCAGATCTGCAGGGTATTTGTGTTCTTTGTCATGAAAGATGTTTACTGTGTTCAGCATTTCGCTCAGCACCCTATGGTGTCTATTTCTTTTTTCTTTTTTTTTTTTTTTTTGGCCTTTTACATTCAAAAATTCGTTAAAACAAAGTTGGGGGTTTTTTGAACAAAAAATGTCAGCACGGCTCGGCAGCAGCCGAGCTGACGGTGCGTTTGCCCAGCGCTTTCAGCCCATGGAGCTGTTTTCTTTCTCCGAACCAAAAAGGCAGCTAAAAAAGGATGGTTTTTAAAGAAGGTGCACTGTAGCAGTTTCTGCCGTCCTTTTCCTTCGCGGTCCTATTGTGAAAAGTGGATTTCCAGAGGCACCAAAGCTCCTTCGTGGCTGCACTCCCTCAGCTTTGCACTCTTCCAGCAAAGAGATGAAACAGTAGAGAAAGGCTCTGAATGATTACAAAAGTACAAATAAAGTTCAGATCTTTGAGGGCATTAAAATATATTTAATTAAACTTCTCTGTGCTGTAGAATTGGTAATTTATTCCCTAGCACTCGTTGGCACCTAGAAAAGGGAGTAGCTGGGAATACCAAGGTAGGAATGATTTGCCATCCACTGAGGCAGAAAGGAAAATATTTGGGAGACTTTTCCCTCAGAACTTCCTCAGTGTTGACTGTGGGGTGAAGATTTTGAGGATTAATCTTTCTATTTCAAATAAAATACTGAAAGGAGATGATGGGAAGTGGAGAGACACCCAAACCAGAACAAATGGAGAAGATAGTAATGAGAATGCACTTCAGTTTGCCTTAAAAAGTATATTTTGCAGTGCTATTTCACTGTTTCCCCCTCAAAAACGTTCAACTCTCCAGCTCCAAGTGTCTTTCAGAAATCCTATTTCTTCAATGTTCATTTTTAAGTTGAGGATTTCTGCTTGTATTTAGTTTTACGTCCATGTATATTATAAAAATATTAATCTACATTGCTTATTGTGCAGAAAACATAGTTATTTCCTGCTTGATCTAAAAATAAAGAGAGAATCCATAATTTCCTAGATACAAACTGGGGCAGGAGTTGAGCAGTGTAGGACAAGCCAACTAATCCCTGTGAAGTTTGCTAAATACACAGTGGCACTGCTGACAGATCCCATGTGGGTGCAATATCCCCTGTCACATGTAATATCAGACACAGGTTAGCAAAATCCTGTTTACACCCACTCACTCCAGTTGGAAATTCAGTGCTCAATGTTTTTACACATTGGCAATCTCCTCTCCGAGCCCACAGTAAGGATAAGGACAATTTTAAAAGGTGAAGAAGACAAAGAAAGTGGTAAAAATGAAGGATTTCACAGTAGGAAGAAACGGGACTGCAAAAGGATCGAGCACTGTTTCAGTCTTCTGGTGGGAAAAGGGAAAGGAGATGAGTTGTAGAACTGAGGGGACAGCAGAAAAGAACAAGGGGTCGGTTTAAGGGAGGAAAATTCGACAAAAATGTGGGTGAGAAAGTTGGAATATGTTTCCTGAGCTCTGTGAGAGGTCTGGACAATGCAGATGGGAAAATACCTCACTGCAGGAGCTCACTCGGTAACAGAAAGAAAGAAATATTCTGCTTTCTTGGCAGAAAATGCTCTGCCTGAGGAGTTAACGAGAAATTGGTACTGAGCCATAGCTTTGCTGCACTCAAAGGTCTCTTGTGCTTTAAATCAGTCATTGAATTCCGCGACATTTAGGGTGTGATGAGTTTAAGACACACATTATTGCCACAGCATTACTTCGAACCCCACAGGCACTGCCAGAGGCTCTGGGGTGACCCCACACACCTGGGGACAGCCCCAAAAGCGAAGCCCCAAAGCTGCGGCTGCAGCATCTTCACACGCGGGGTGGGAAGTCTCCATCAGGCAGAGATGGGAAAGAACAACACGAATCTATTTTTTATGGAGGTTTTTTTGGGGGTGGCAATGGGGACAGAGCACCGCATCAATTCTATTTATATTAAAGATTAAAGAGGCGCGATGAAGTGATGCAAATCCTCCAGCACGAGGCTATTCCTAGAGAAGCATCCCAGGGATATTCCCGATTCCCAGGGATACTCCCGACCTGCGCGCAGCGCCAGGTGAGCAGAGCAGTATCGCTGCCGAGCCTCCTCCTCGCAGCAAACCCCTCTCCAAAGCACCCCTGCCCCCGAGCCGCTCGTGCGCGCACGGCTGGGCAGCGACAAGGGGGACAAGGGGGGCACCCGAGCGGGGCCGGCCCCGGGCACACCCCGCCCCGGCGGGGCGGGACGAGCCGCCAGCCCCGAGCCGAGGGCTGTAAAAGCGGGGCGGCGGGGCCGGGGAGCAGCGAGCGACAGAGCGGCCGGGGCTGCGTGCGGAGCAGGTGAGCGGTGCCCGGGGAGCGCCCCGGGAGCGCCCCGGGAGCGCCCCGGGAGCGCACCGGAGCGGGCACCGGGGGAGCTGAGCATCTCCGCGCTGTCCCGCAGGTTGCACCAGGTGCCAAGATCGCTGCACAAACGAGCAAAACGTCGTCCGAAATGGCAGCCGAGGTGAGGGGGAGCTTGGCTTTGCTTCGGGGTCCTTCTCTGCTGCGTTTGGGATGGGTTGTGCAGGGAAGCGGTGGGATCAGCGTCCCTGGAAGGGTTCGGAAAAGGCGTTCGCGTGGCCCTGAGGGATGTGGGTTAGGGGTGGTGCTGGCGGTGTTGGACTCGCTGGTCTTTTCTAGTCTTAAAGAGTCGTTTTCCCGGGTTTCGAATGGAGAAGGGGGCAGCGAACATCTTAGCTGCAAAAGTCCAATGCCCCTCTCTAATCCTGGCAGCGAAGCTGGACCTGGACACCTCTTCCCCATCCCAGCAGCGCCAGTCCCTCCCTGTCCCCTCTGCCCATCGTGGGGCGTCCAGCGAGGAGCTGCAAAACTTTGCCTTTCCCCCATTTCCTCCCCGGGGCAGCTCCTGCGGACAAACCCGCTCCAAACCCACATCTCCCGCACCCCGAGCCTGCGTCCTGCCCCGCAGGCTCTCTCCGGTTCATCCCTCGGACAATCCTTTGGGAAAAGGACCGCGACGTCCCGGTCCCGGCCCGGCCCCTGCCCGCTGTCCATGGTAGCTCCACCGCCCGCCCGGCGCCGCGCACCTGCCGAGCGCTTCTGGGGCCGCTTTGGGGTTTTCTCTTCCCTTTTCATCCCACGCGAACGTTTGTAATAATGAAAGGCACCCAGGCCTCCCTTTCTGCAACATCCCCCTTTGCCGGTTTTATCCTAAATTTACACCAAAGCTCGCGGGCATGTCGTGAACTCTGGAAATGCTTCAAACGGTAACTTCAGACACTTCATAGTTACAGGAGCGTTTGAGAGGATATTGCTTGTGCTGGCCCACAGCTCCTTCTCAGCTGAATATTTTCGTCTAGTATCCCTTAAAGAGTGGGATTTTAAAAATATTTTAAGGTAGAGACCAGGTTTCCCTATATCCCTAACTCCTTCACCTTTTACATTTTTTTGGTTTTTTGGGTTTTGGGTTTTTTTTTGTCAGGAGCCCATCAAAGGGTCAGGGATCAGCAGCTGCCTTAAAAGAGAGTTCTGTGCTGGTCTTGCACCACATGCCCTGATGCTCATTTTCAGAGTCCTGCAGGAGTAAAACATCTTGGAGGATCCCCAAGCCAGACCTGTAACCTCAAGGGCTAAATCCTAGTGACAGTGACATGCTCTAAAGTCCAGGGTTTTGCTAGTAGAGACTGAGTAAAACCTCTCCTGAGGTGGTCCTCAGTCTTAATTTGATAAGAATAGGATGCACATTAAATAATTTCTAGGGGATATATCCATAAATCTTCTGAATGTGTCTCTTCCCTTCATTACTTTCAGGGGGACAAAATGATGGCAGGAAGGTTTGTAGGGAGCACAGATCCCATCATGGAGATGCTCAATGCTTCCATTAGCTATGACCAGAGACTGTCTGAGGTGGATATCCAGGGGAGCATGGCTTATGCCAAAGCCTTGGAGAAGGCTGGAATCCTGTCTAAAACCGAGCTGGAGAAGATCCTGAGTGGCCTGGAAAAGGTATTTGTGTCCTTCACAAACTCTCATGTGTGCTGGAATGAATCTTTCCTTACCTGACAGCATCTGAGGAGCTGTTTTAAAGAGCATTTTAAATGTTCTCGTGTCACATCCTCTTCAAACTTAGCATTCCTTAGGAATCATTTCAGTGTGAAGTGGGAACATCCTTTTCCTGCTGGCACGTGGAAATTTGAGTCTGGGTGCCTGACTGGGCAGGAGGCAATGAAAGAAATTGTAGGGGGGAAGAGGAGTCAGCAGAGAAGTGCATTTTAAAAATATCCATTGCTGTTGTTCACCCACCCTGGACAACGGTGAGTCTGTCCAATGTTTTATAGGAAAACCTTTGTGGATGATGCTAAAGAAATGACTGATGTTTGGACTCAGTTTATCCTTGCAATGCTTAAATCCTCCATAAAACTGCAGGATTATCATGGATAGAGAGATGAATCCCACCAAAAGTACGGAATATCAGGATACAGCCTGAATGCCAGAGTTTGCATGAGACTGAACACTTATGGGAATGGGAATAGGAATTTGCTGGGGACACCCAGAGCCCCCAGTCACAGCAGGGTAACTGTGGGGGCTGACTGGTGTTTCTGTTTGCAGATCTCTGAGGAATGGTCCAAAGGAGTCTTTGGTGTGATCCAGACTGATGAGGATATCCACACTGCCAACGAGCGCAGACTAAAGGTTTGGCTCCTCTAACCTCTCTCCTGTGCTTCTGCCTGACGTTAAGGGTGTGTCCCTCTGTCCCTCGGTGAAATTCCTTTGGACATCCTGGCACTGAACCCCCTGGGGCACAGCCAGGGCTCTCCACAGCCCTTTCGTGGCACTGTGCAAGCACAAAACCCAAAGCTGCCCTTCCCCAGAGCACATGCCATGGCTACTCACAGGATCCTGGAGCGGAGTCCCTTCCAGGCAGGGAGGAGATCTGCTCATGAGGATTGTCCTGCTCAGAGATCCTGACAGGAATCCTGCTCTTGTCCTCAGGAGCTGATTGGAGACGTAGCTGGAAAGTTGCACACTGGCAGAAGCAGGAATGATCAGGTATGGACAGAACTTTTTTTTTTTTCTCCTTCTGTATTCCTCCCTCACATCACTTCAGGAGACCTCAGACCAGAATGGCCTCTGGAACTCTTCCTGAAGAGCAAGAAATGGTGACATTACCACATAAATATGACCAAGTGATGAGAAGAAGATGCACCTTCCCATCACAAGGACAAGGAGGGGTTTATTTTGCAGTAGTAGTGACCATGTGTGACATTCTCTGGGGTGTGACTGTGGCCAATCTCCCCCAGGTTGTGACTGACCTGAAGCTATTCATGAAGAATTCCCTGTCCATCATCTCCACGCACCTCCTGCAGCTCATTAAGACCTTGGTGGAACGCGCTGCCATGTGAGTCCTTTTCCAAATCTGTGGCCGTGGCCTTTTTGGGGTGGCAAACTCCTAGGTTTGTCCTGTGTCTGACCCCCCTGGGCAGCAGCAGGGTCTCCTGTGCAGGGGGTTTCAGACAGGCACTTTGGAGTAGCCCAGGGAACACAACAGCCCCATTTTCCCCAGAATTCACTTACAGAATCATTCCTCATCCCTCACAGAAACTTTCCTTCATCCCTGGCAAAGGAGTTGGGGTGGGAGATCCACACAAGACTTTAAAGGCACCAAACCCCTCTGAAGGAGGGGAACTTGGACCTGTTTCAAGTTTCTCTGAATGGGAAGAAGCTCAGCTGTGTTAGCTCCCTGCCCAGCTCTGCTCCTCACACTCCAGACCTGTGTAGGGCTGGGGAATCCTTGCATGCCACAGAGGGATTGCCGCTCCAGGCAATTTTCAGGGCAGATTCACCACACTGGGATATCTGAACCCAGTGTGCTTGGCTTGAAAGATAACAGGGACAGGAAGATGGACTAGCTCCAGCACATCACAGGCTAAAGATGTTCAGTTTGTGACCTTGCCAGGAGCCCTGGCCCTGTCCTCCCTCCTATCCCTGCTGCTCACCTCTCCCTCCTTTCCCTCCCAGAGAAATCGATGTCATCCTGCCTGGCTACACCCACCTGCAGAAAGCTCAGCCCATCCGATGGAGCCAGTTCCTGCTCAGGTGAGCCCCTCCAACCCTCTCCACCCTCGGGGCCCCGCCAGGGGTGGTGACAAACCAGAGGGAACCTTTCAAACTGCGACAGGAACTCCCTGTGTCCCCTGGCTCTGTCCAGGCTTCAATCTGACCTGATGCTTGAGGAGGAATCCCAGGCTCCAGGCACAGCAGTGCAGGGATTGGAAAGGAAAGAGCCATTCCTTGCCTTCATGGGATTTCTCCCCCTTGTCCTTCCCCAGCCATGCTGTTGCTCTGACTCGGGATTCTGAACGCCTGGGAGAGATAAAAAAGAGGATCAATGTCTTGCCTTTGGGAAGGTAAGGTCTATTCTTTTTGTGATCACTGGGCTTTGCTTTGCTCTGTGAAGCCTTCAGGGGTGCCTTCCCTGCTTCCTCGAGCTCAATTTTGGATGGATAGGAAATGTATCCTGCATGATTTGTTTCTTCCTTCCCTGGCAGTGGAGCTCTGGCTGGAAACCCCTTGGAAATCGATAGAGAGCTGCTGCGCAGTGGTAAATGTTTGGTGGGACTGGGGGGCACAAGAGTGTCTGTCACACCTGGGAGGGAGGGAAACATTGCTGCAGGGCTCCCAGTGGCCCCAAAATGCCCCAGCCTGGAGTCAAAACCTTTCTTTCTCCAGGCTTTCTGCTGTAGAGGCAGTGCCTGTGAGGTCGGAGGAGGCAGAGCCACCCCTGCTGCACTCTGCTTGTTTGGGATCATAAGAAAAACCCACTGAACATGTCTGTGTTCCTGGGACTGCTCAAGAGCTCGCAGCCACCTCCCCCGGGGCAGCCTGGTGCATTCAGGCTCTGTCAGGGCCAGGCTGAGCTCCTGTGTCCATCCCTTCCTTGCAGAGCTGGACTTCGCTTCCATCAGCCTCAACAGCATGGATGCCGTCAGCGAGAGGGACTTTGTGGGTGAGCACAGCCAAACCTTCCCAGCACGGGGGAAGCACTCCTGACACCTTTCCAGTTCACCTAAAAAGTGAAGCGGTCAGTCCAGCTGAGTTTTCCAAGCACCTTTTCCCCTCCTGATTTCCTGCCTTCCCCACAGTGGAATTCCTCTCGGTTGCCACCCTGCTGATGATCCACCTCAGCAAGATGGCTGAGGATCTCATCATCTACAGCACCAGCGAGTTTGGCTTCCTGACCCTCTCTGATACCTACTGGTAGGTTTTTGGTCTCTGGTGAGTGATTCTCCTCAGCTCTGCCACCCTGAGGGGGTGAGGCAGTGCTTGGGGCGTCTCTGTGCACAAGGCTGAGCCAGCATCAAAAGCTTGGCACAAAGGCACCCTCAGGGTGAATATTCCTCAGGAATGGTCACTCATTTGCCACCCTGGTAACTTAACCAAGTTTACATTCACCAGCAACTCCTCCCCAGGAACTGCTGGCAGAGGGAACTTCCTGCTCTGCTGGGAATGCTGCCAAAGCCCTTCCTTGACTGGCTGCGTTTGTAATCCCAACAGACTCCTTGTCTCCCGGGTGGCACAACCACAGCCCTCCCTCCATGAGATCCCTTAGCCTGCCCTGCTGATACCACCCTGGAGGAGCTTGGAGGGGAAACCTCCTTTTTCTTTTCTCTTTGACTGGTGGGAGTGCGTGGCAGCTCCAGACAAGGTGCAAAACCAAAGAGCAATTCAGTCCCTTCACTGATTTCCTCCACCGTAAATAGAAGTACAGGAAAGGGGGTCCCACATGTTGCTTTTGGAGGGCTGGGTCAGTGATTTCAGCCAGAGGGTTTTGCTCACCATTACACTCCACACACTTTTCCTGCAGCTCTGGCAGCAGCCTGATGCCTCAGAAGAAGAATCCTGACAGTCTGGAACTGATCCGCAGCAAAGCCGGGCGAGTGTTCGGACGGGTGAGCCCCAAAAAGTTGGAAATGGGAGAGAAAATTGCTCGTATCTGGCCTGAAGAATCCTCCTTTTTCGTGCCCTTTTTTTAAGAGCTGTGAGCCGTGCCCCTGCCCTGGGGCTGTGCTTTGCTCTGGAACTCACTCACTGTAAGTCACTCACTGTTTCTCTCTGCAGCTGGCTGCAATTCTCATGGTCCTCAAAGGACTCCCCAGCACCTACAACAAGGACCTGCAGGTAAAGCTCTTGTTCCTTTCCACACCATCTCTCAGAGCAGGCACAGTCATCTGTTACTCCTGAGCTGTCCCACCACTCCATTTCCCTGCCCAGCTGGGGCTGTGTGCTGGGGAAGGGCTGAGCCCCGGGGCGCTGCAGGTGGCATCCTGAGTGCCATGGCAGGAGCCTCTGGGATCCCATCCCTGCTCTGATTTACATCCATTTCCATCGCTGTTTCCACACAGGAGGACAAGGAGGCTGTTTTTGATGTTGTAGACACCCTGAATGCTGTGCTCCAGGTTGCCACTGGAGTGATTTCCACCCTCCAGGTAAGGTTTCGGCCTCTCACTGTTGAACATGGAGCACATTCCGTGATTCACACAGGGGACAGAGCTCCACACTGGTCCTAAGGTGAAAACTCTGCAGTGCCTCACCCACACTGCTCATTTGGGCTCCCTCTTAGAGCTGGAGTTCCCCCAAGGAGGAGCTGATGGTAATATGTCCCTCTGCCTTTCTTTCTGCAGATCAACAAGGAGAACATGGAGAAGGCACTGAGCCCTGAGATCCTCTCATCTGACCTGGCTCTCTACTTGGTTCATAAAGGAGTAAGTGCCAGAGGGACACATGGAGCTGGGATTTCTTTGGGTGCAGAGAGCTGCTCAGTGAGGAGCTGGGAGGAGGCCCCTCTGTTCTGTCCCAGGGCAATGAGCAGTCAACAAACAGGAAAGCTGAAAACACATCCTTTACATGTATCTCCAGCAGCACTGCCTGGCGGACTTCATAGTAATTTACACCCAAATTACTTGATCATCATTAATCCTAAAGCCTCCCCTCTTCCAACCCAGCAAGCCCAAGTCGCCCTAAGGGAAAACAGGAAACCAAGGAACACAGCACATCCATTTTTCTCATGGAAGGCAGCCCAGCTGCCTGCTCTCTCACTGCCACCTCTGCTTGCCCCTGCAGATGCCCTTCAGACAAGCCCACATTGCTGCTGGCAAGGCCGTCCACCTCGCCGAGACCAAAGGCATCACCCTGAACAATCTCAGCCTGGAGGACCTGAAGACCATCAGGTTTGTATCTGTGTTGTTTCACTTCCTTCCCTGATCCAGCCTTCCCAAAAGTGCCTCAGCCAGGCAGCGCCTCAAAATCCTTCTGTCCTGAATATCGAGGCTGCTCCTCCTGGGGCTGAAAACACTGAGGGGAACATCACCTCCATTCTACTCCATCACCTCCATTCTACTCCATCACCTCCATTCTACTCCATCACCTCCATTCCGCTCCTGGGCATGTGGAGCATTTGCTATTTGTATCTTCTGGCTTCTTCTCTTCAGAGCCTCAGCTGAACAGGCTTTCTCTTGCTCCCAGCAGCAAATGTCTGGTATTGTCCCTCGTGGCCAGTGCTGGGTGACACATGGCCCTGCCAAACTGAAAGCAGAAGGGAAGGCAGCAGACTACCACATTTTAGTCTCTTACTTCAGTAAGAGTTTACAGTCACTGGTACTTCCCATCCACCTGGGGCAGGAGCTCTTGGGAGGGGCCTGGGAGAGACTCCTGCCCTAAGCATTCAGCCCCCGGAGACGTTTGGCTCTGAACTTCCTTGGAGCTGATGTCAGACAGCAGTTGCACAGAGCCTTTCCCCTTGGAAAAAAAGCTCCGTCCTCACTCCCCCAGCCTCTCCCCACCCCCTGGGCACGTGCAGCAGCCCCGAGCCCCCTGACAGCCTCCCCTGTGCCCCCAGCCCCCTGTTTGGCAGCGACGTGGCACAGGTGTTCAGCGTGGTGACCAGCGTGGAGCAGTACACGGCCGCAGGCGGCACCGCCAAGAGCAGTGTGACCGCCCAGATCGAGCAGCTGCGGGAGCTGCTCAAGAGGCTCAAGGAATAGGCTTAGAGTGTGGGGAGAGATCCCGTGCCTGCAGCGTTGTGCCTATGCCACTGATCTGGAGTTAATAAACACTGGGGTGTCTGTAGTTCACTGAAATCCTGCCTTGTGTCTTGATTCTTCAGGGTTGGGCTGAGCTCAGCCCAGGTTTGAAAGAATGTGGGTTCTGCCTCCCTTGCAACTGGGAATGTGTCCTTTGGAGGGGAGGCTGCAGACTGGGACTGTTCCTTTCTACTCAGCAAAATTCCTTTTCCACACCAGCCTTGCAGCGCTGGTGTTTTGCTCAGCGCCTTCTCCCCGTGCTGAGGCAGCAGCAGCGCTGTTGACTCAGAGCTGCAGGTCTGGAACACACACGGGGAATGGAAATAACACAGGTGTTGCCTTACCAAGTTTAGGGCAAGGGCTGCAGCAGGGACTGGACAAATAGCCATGAGAAAAATCTCCAGCCTAAGCAGCCCAGGAGACACAGAGTGCTTGCACCTTTGGAGCATTTGTGCTTTTAACACATGGAAGAAGGATCAGCAGCAGCAAACTTCACGTTCTTCAACACTTCTCACCACTCTCAGTCTCTCCTTATTCTGGCTCTAAAACAAATCCATTCTCCTGGCATTTAAATGGCACATTTCAATTACCTCTCCACAAACATCCTTTGTTCCCTTCCTTCCTGCTGTGGTTCTGGTTTGGCTCCTGCTTTGCTCTCCAGAGTGGTCAGCTGTGGCCAGGAAATCACTCCTGCCCACTCAGTTGCCAGGCTGAAGGAACAAGAAAGCCACAGGTAACACCAATACTCAACACCGGCAGAGTCAGAAGAACAGAGATTTCCTCACCTCCACCTCACAGTTCTTTTCCTCCCATAAACTTCGTTTATCTGTGTCACTCTCATTATTTTTCCTATTTGTATCTTCTGGTTCTTTCTCTTCAGAGCCTCAGCTGAACAGATTTTCACTTGCTCCCAGCAGCAAATGCATGGCACTGTCCCTCGTGGCCAGTGCTGGGTGGCCCTGCCAAACTGAAAGCAGAAGGGAAGGCAGCAGATTACCACATTTTAGTCTCTTACTTAAGTAAGAGTTTACAGTCACTGGTACTTCCCACCCATCCACTCTTCCCTTTGAATTGTGTAATAATTTAGATTGGAGGGGCCTGTGAAACTCCACAGACACAGGAGTGTGTTGTCCATGGTGAATTCAGATTTTCACCATCACCCTCCTATGACTCATTTGGGATTTGGGTTTTGGTCTCAAACCCCAGCTCATTCCAGGCCACAGGAAGGCATTTGAGCCAGGAATTCATGCCGGGTGACTATCAGCTGGGTCATTCTGGATGTAAATCACCATTCTCCCAGACCCTCAGCAACCTCCTGTCAAAGCCTGGGTTGTGGACGTCCATAAAAGATGAACATGCAGAAAGAAGCATTGAAAGTGAGGGACTTCAGAAGAGGAAGGAACCTGGCAACAAAATGGTTCAAAGAGCTTTTCTCAGGGTAGACAGTGTGATGCTCTGTGCATCCTCAAACCTGAAAGCCTGAAAAAGAAATCATGAGTGGAAATGTTCAAGGAGCAGTGAATTAATTGCTAGTTATGTACAGAGACTGAACTTCCTTCAGGGTGGATACTGAAGGCACTACACTGGAAATCCAGATGTGAAAGGTCCTTGTGGGGCAGCCAGAGGCAGCTGGATGTCACTGGCAGCGTCCTGGAGCACCGCCATGCAAAGCCATGGAATCCCAGAGCTGGATTAGGTTCCTTCCCACCCGAATTATGACAGCGGGGCTGGTTAAAGGGCAGAAAATCCCGGAAGGGGACGGGAGAGCGAGGATGCCATTCCTGAGTGTCCTGTAAGGCGCACGGAGAAGCCGTGCCAGGGAGCGGGGCCGGCCCGGGGACTCCCCGCCCCGCGGGCGGGACGAGCTGCGGGAGCGGCCGGGGCTGCGCTGGGAGCGGATTGGAGCTGGGATCGGAACGGCGATTGGGATCGGGAGTGGAGCAGGGATCGGGACCGGGACTGCAGCTGGGATCGGCACCGGAGCTGAGATCGAGATTGGAGCTGGGACCGGGACTGGGATTGGAGCTCGGATCGGCACCGGAGCTGGGATCGGCATCGGCACTGGAGCTGGGATCGGGAGTGGAACTGCGATCGGCATCGGAGCTGGGATCGGGACCGGCATCGGGACCGGGACTGTGACCGGGATCGGGATCGGAGCAGGACCGGAGCCGCCCCGCCGCGCTGAGCACACGGACCCAGCCCCGGCCACGATGGCAGCAGCCGAGGTGAGGGCGAACTTTGCTCCCCCGGAGTGTCCGGGGGTGCTCAGCCGAGCGAAGCTGTCCCGGAGCCTCCGCGTTCTTCCCTCTCTCTCCCTGGGAAAGGCTGATCCCCCGTGCCTGGGACTCGTGCAGATTGTGTAAACACTGCTGGGACAAAAGCTGCATTTTCAGTTTCCTTCCCTGCCCAGACGTGACCGGGCATCCTGGCGAGACACACTTTCTGCTTTCCAAATCGCCATTCTAGCTTCCAGGCAGTGCCCATCAGTGCCAGGCTGCACAGTCACTGCTCCAAACAGAGCCCTGGAGCTGCCGAAAATTCATCTTTCACCTCAGATTTCTCAATGTAAATGTATATGTTGTGGTGGTTCTGCTGACACACTTCTTGCTTTGATGGAAAGCTTCAAATGCTGAAGTTATACCTGGATATTCCTGTTCCCCAGTCAAGTGCTGAGCCCCTGGAATGGCCTTTAATTTAGCATTAACTTTACTCCTGGGGGCACCAAATGAGTGCTGAGGAGCTCTAACACTTCTTTTAAAATTCTGATTCTCCTCTCTGCCTTCTCTCAGCTTTCTAACAAAGCTGCCTTTTACACGTGGCTACACCCTTACCTCTGCAGGCTCTCTCCTGTTGTCCTTTCACGCACAGGGACATGGAGACAGTCACCAGGGAAAACATTTATAAGGTTACTCAACAGTGTTTTGTCTGGTTGGTAAAGCCCTGGCACAGATCAGCTTCCAGCTGTCCTGCCAGCTCCCTGCTGTCCATGGTAGTTGTAGTGACCATCATGAGAAGAAACTTGCCAGGGGTGTTTAAAAAATCAAGTAGATCAGTAATTATTATTAATTATGCAGCACAGGTGTATTTAGTCCCCTCATTCAGATGCCTTCCAATTCCTTTTTGTGCCTGATAGCACTGGAGAGCTGCTTTGGAAATCTTGGATTTCAGTGTAAGTCTGGCAGATTTCAAGCTGGGCAAGCAAAAAGCTCCTGCACAGGTGACACAGCTCAGGTGAGGCCATCCAGGCTCTGAATCACTGCTGGAGAAGCTCACACACAGCACACGCCCTGCTGTGGTGCACAGCTGGAACCCTGCACCAGTCTTTGGTCACTCACTGAAGTGGGTGACACATTCTAGGGGGTGAGGTCACCACAGGAATCCTGGTTTGGATGAGAAAGCTCCACTTTTGTCTCTTTGTCAATCAAAGAAAAATCTGTTAAACAGCACAAAAAGGATTTAGAAGATACTAATTTCACTCTAATCGTACTGACTGCTTTACTTTTTCCTCCCTTTAAAAGGCTTCAAAACAGAAATCTCTGCTGGTCTTGCATCTTACCCTGATACTAATTTCAAGGACTCCCAGCAGAGTCCTGCAGAGGCAGAATATCTTGGAGGGTTCCTGGGCCAGACCTCAGAGCTCCGGGGTAAACAGTACTGACAGTGATGTGTTTTCCATCTCTTCAACTAATTGCCAGAGGTCCTGAAGTCCAGGAACTGTTGTGGTTAGTGCTGAAAGGAGCTGAACGTGGCCTCTGCATCAGATAAATGAATTACTGGATGTTATTTACTGCTTAGGACCTTACCTGAAGTTATTAGGCCTCTTTAATTCGCTGTTTTATCTCTCAGGGGAATAAGCTTTGGGGTGGAAGATTCAGTGGAAACACAGATCCCATCATGGAGATGCTCAATGCTTCCATTAGCTATGACCAGAGACTGTCTGAGGTGGATATCCAGGGGAGCATGGCTTATGCCAAAGCCTTGGAGAAGGCTGGGATCCTATCTAAACCTGAGCTGGAGAAGATCCTGGGAGGCCTGGAAAAGGTATTTGTTCTCTTTTCAAATTGTCAGGTGAATGAATGGCTCCTGACCTGAGAGCAGCCTCCCTGAATTCAATCACCATCACCATTTAATCATCATGGCTGACTTGTGTTTCTGTTTGCAGATCTCTGAGGAATGGTCCAAAGGAGTCTTTGTGCTGAAACAAACTGATGAGGATATCCACACTGCCAACGAGCGCAGAC
Organism: Origma solitaria; assembly: GCA_013397895.1. NCBI lineage: Eukaryota > Metazoa > Chordata > Aves > Passeriformes > Acanthizidae > Origma > Origma solitaria. The sequence continues at coordinate 36,701 of VZRL01000558.1, forward strand.
TAAAGGTTTGGCTCCTCTAACCTCTCTCCTGTGCTTCTGCCTGACATTAAGGGTGTGTCCCTCTGTCCCTCGGTGAAATTCCTTTGGACATCCTGGCACTGAACCCCCCGGGGCACAGCCAGGGCTCTCCACAGCCCTTTCATGGCACTGTGCAAGCACAAAACCCAAAGCTGCCCTTCCCCAGAGCACATGCCATGGCTACTCACAGGATCCTGGAGCGGAGTCCCTTCCAGGCAGGGAGGAGATCTGCTCATGAGGATTGTCCTGCTCAGAGATCCTGACAGGAATCCTGCTCTTGTCCTCAGGAGCTGATTGGAGACGTAGCTGGAAAGTTGCACACTGGCAGAAGCAGGAATGATCAGGTATGGACAGAACTTTTTTTCTCCTTCTATATTTGATTTTTTATGCCATCTTCCTCATGCCCTGACACAGTCCAGCCTGTATCCCTTTAAACTATTGATGGCCTTAAACTAATGATGCTTCAGTGACTCATCCAGCCAGGGGAATGGGATCTGCAGGATTGCTTCCTGGTGCTAAAAGGCCACAAAATTCCACTGACATCTCTGAAAACCTCCAGAACCCCTGGCTCTGCTGGCTGGGAGCCACACATCTTTCAGGATCAGTCCTTCTAATGATGACCAGCTTGTGTTGGTTGGGGATTTTCTGATTCAAACCTGACAAGTCCACTGAAAATAATGGATTTTGGCTCAGTCCATGGAAAGCAACAGCAGCTTTCACAAATCAGTGACCAGGGATGCAGGCCATAAGAGGAAGATTTCCCTTCCCATCATGCAGAATGAGGAGGGAATAACGCTGCCAAGGGTTTCTGCTGGGCAATATTTGGTCAGTAAATCTATCACATTTTGCTTGTCTGGCTGTGGCCAATCTCCCCCAGGTTGTGACTGACCTGAAGCTGTTCATGAGGAATTCCCTCTCTGTCATCTCCACACACCTCCTGCGGCTCGTTGAGACCTTGGTGGAACGCGCTGCCATGTGAGTCCTTTTCCACACTCCCTCTTTTCCATGGCTTTGGCATTTTTGGAGCAGGAGATTTCTAGGCTTGTTGTGTGCCTGTGGAGGGACTTACAGACCTGGCCCTGCCCTCCCTCCTGTCCCTGCTGCTCACCTCTCCCTCCTTTCCCTCCCAGAGAAATCGATGTCATCCTGCCTGGCTACACCCACCTGCAGAAAGCTCAGCCCATCCGATGGAGCCAGTTCCTGCTCAGGTGAGCCCCTCCAACCCTCTTCACCCTCAGGGCCCTGCTCTGCTGAGGGGACAGCCAGGGGTGGTGACAAACCAGGGGGAACCCTTCAAACTTGAACAGGAACTCCCTGCGTTCCTGTGTGGCTCTGTTCTCCGTCCTTTAGCTATTCTTACCTCCTGGAGTGCAACATTTTCCAGCTTCATCTGCCTGTTTCATCTCTCCTGTCCTTCCCCAGCCACGCTGTTGCTCTGACCAGGGATTCAGAACGCCTGGGAGAGGTGAAGAGGAGGATCAATGTCTTGCCTTTGGGAAGGTAAAGTTTATTTTTTCTGTGATCCTCACCCCTCACTTTGCTCTGAGATAAGGCCAAGAGGCAGATCTGTCCATGCCCTGAAACACTGGGGTTCCCATTCCATAGACACTGCAGCCCAGCTTCCCTCTCCAAAGACTCTCACCATGAATATATTGTTCTATACCTTGAAAATCAAGGATTACAAGGCTTCCATCAAGCAAACCTTCCTTTTTGGAAGAGAAATTCTGGTTCACTCTGGAGTTTGATGACACCCAAGTGAACAGAGGGAGGGAAATTTTCAGAGAGCTGTCATCACTCTAGAGCTTGGGTTTGGTTGGAATGTGCATGATATCATGTGTGACTTCTGGTTCTTACTCCCCTGGCAGTGGAGCTCTGGCTGGAAACCCCCTGGGAATTGATAGAGAGCTTCTGTGCATGGGTAAATGTCTCCCTGGGATTGAGGAACGGGACTACTCATAATATGTGGGACTTTGAGAAGCATCAGCATTTTGTTTTGATGTTAATTTGCATGTGTTGCAGCACTTTAATGAGGGGGTGGAGGGTAATGAATGAATGAAGTCACCTCCCCCGGGGCAGCCTGGTGCATTCAGGCTCTGTCAGGGCCAGGCTGAGCTCCTGTGTCCATCCCTTCCTTGCAGAGCTGGACTTCGCTTCCATCAGCCTCAACAGCATGGATGCCGTCAGCGAGAGGGACTTTGTGGGTGAGCACAGCCAAACCTTCCCAGCACGGGGGAAGCACTCCTGACACCTTTCCAGTTCACCTAAAAAGGGGACTGACATCCATCATTAGGAACTAAAATTCCAATCAGGGTTCCCTGAGTTTTCCAAGCACCTTTTCCCCTCCTGATTTCCTGCCTTCCCCACAGTGGAATTCCTCTCGGTTGCCACCCTGCTGATGATCCACCTCAGCAAGATGGCTGAGGATCTCATCATCTACAGCACCAGCGAGTTTGGCTTCCTGACCCTCTCTGATGCCTACAGGTAGGTCTCAACTCTGGGCAGAGAGCTCCTCCCTCAGCCTCTCCTCCTCAGCTCTGCCACCCTGAGGGGGTGAGGCAGTGCTTGGGGCGTCTCTGTGCACAAGGCTGAGCCAGCATCAAAAGCTTGGCACAAAGGCACCCTCAGGGTGAATATTCCTCAGGAATGGTCACTCATTTGCCACCCTGGTAACTTAACCAAGTTTACATTCACCAGCAACTCCTCCCCAGGAACTGCTGGCAGAGGGAACTTCCTGCTCTGCTGGGAATGCTGCCAAAGCCCTTCCTTGACTGGCTGCGTTTGCAATCCCAACAGACTCCTTGGAGGGGGAGACTCCTTTTCCCTTCTCCTTGAGAGGTGGGAGTGCGTGGCAGCTCCAGACAAGGTGCAAAACCAAAGAGCAATTCAGTCCCTTCACTGATTTCCTCCACCTTAAGCATGAGTACAGGAGAGGGGGTCCTACATGTTGCTTTTGGAGGGCTGGGTCACTGATGATGTGTGTGTATGGATGAGGGTCTTGCTCACCATTACACTCCGCACATCTCCCATCCAGCACTGGCAGCAGCCTGATGCCTCAGAAGAAGAATCCTGACAGTCTGGAACTGATCCGCAGCAAAGCCGGGCGAGTGTTCGGACGGGTGAGCCCCAGAAAACAGAGGTGGGAGGGAAAATTGCTCATATTGGGGCTGGAGAATCCTCCTTTTCCTTGCCTTTTCTTTCCTAAAGAGCTGTGAGCCGTGCCCCTGCCCTGGGGCTGTGCTTTGCTCTGGAACTCACTCACTGTAAGTCACTCACTGTTTCTCTCTGCAGCTGGCTGCAATTCTCATGGTCCTCAAAGGACTCCCCAGCACCTACAACAAGGACCTGCAGGTAAAGCTCCTGTTGCTTTGCACACCATCGCTCCTCCTGTCTGGAGGAGTCAGGAGAGCTGGGCTGCTCAGCCTACTGGCTTTTTGGGCTGCACCAGGTTGGCTCAGAGTCATTTCCATCGCTGTTCCCACACAGGAGGACAAGGAGGCTGTTTTTGATGTTGTAGACACCCTGAATGCTGTGCTCCAGGTTGCCACTGGAGTGATTTCCACCCTCCAGGTAAGGATTCTTCTTCATCCTCTCAGCATTAAACATGGTCGTGGTGCACATTCTGTGAGCTCCAGACTGGTCCCAAGATAAAAACTCCGCAGTGCCTCACCCACACAGCTCATTTTGGTCCCCTCACTGGGGTCAGAGCATTTTTGCAGAGCTGCAGATGAATTTCCCTCACTCTGAGCACTAACGTGCCCCAAGGAGGAGCTGATGTGGTAACGTGTCCGCGGGATCCTCCTCCTGCAGATCAACAAGGAGAAGATGGAGAGGGCACCGAGCCCGGAAATGCTGGCAACTGACCTGGCTCTCTACCTGGTTCGGAAAGGAGTAAGTTCCACAGGGACAGCTGAAGCGGGGATTTCTTTGGATGCAGGGGAGGAACTGAGCTGAGTCCCCTCTGCTCTGTCCCCTGCCCACTGCAGATGCCATTCAGACAAGCCCATGTTGCCTCTGGCAAGGCCGTCCAGCTCGCCGAGACCAAAGGCATCACCATCAACCATCTCAGCGTGGAGGACCTGCAGAACATCAGGTTTGTACCTCTGTTATTTTCACTCCCCGAAGTGCCTGGACCAGCCAGCACCCCAAAAACCCTCTGCAGCAGCCCTGAGCACCCCCCTGTGCCCCCAGCCCCCTGTTTGGCAGCGACGTGGCACAGGTGTTCAGCGTGGTGACTAGCGTGGAGCAGTACACGGCCGCAGGCGGCACCGCCAAGAGCAGTGTGACCGCCCAGATCGAGCAGCTGCGGGAGCTGCTCAAGAGGCTCAAGGAACAGGCTTAGAGCGTGGGGAGAGATCCCGTGCCTGCAGCATTGTGCCTATGCCACCGATCTGGAGTTAATAAACACTGGGGTGTCTGTAGTTCACTGAAATCCTGCCTTGTGTCTTGATTCTTCAAGAGCTCATCCTCCTTCCTATCCCCAAAGAAGCCACCTGGCCACCAATGCCCTTTTTTTTGCCATTTCCAATAATTTCTTGCCCTCCCGCTTCAACCAGTGACTCCGAAAATAAATAAAAGTAAGCAAGCAGGCAATAAATAAATAACCAAAAGTAAGTAAGCAATAATAACAGCCTTAAGCTGTGCCAGGGGAGGTTTAGATTGGACACAAGGAGGAACTCCTTCACAGAAGGGGTGATCAAACATCAGAACGGGCTGTGCAGGGAGGTGGAGTCACCGTCCCAGGAGGTGTTTAAAGGAAGAGAGGAGGTGGCACTCAGTGCCATGGTCTGGGTGACAGGGTGGTGTTGGGTCACAGGTTGGAGGTGGTGAGCTCAGAGGTCTTTTCCAACCTAAGTGATTCCGTGATAAATAATAAAATAAATGTGTAAATAAGTAAGTAAATTAATAAATAAGTAAAGTAGGCGATAAATACATTAAAATCATTACTTAAAACATTAAGTAATAAATAAGGAGGAGGAAAGGAAAGGGAAAAGGAAAGGGAAAAGGAAAGGGAAAAGGAAAGGGAAAAGGAAAGGGAAAAGGAAAGGGAAAAGGAAAGGGAAAAGGAAAGGGAAAAGGAAAGGGAAAAGGAAAGGGAAAAGGAAAGGGAAAAGGAAAGGGAAAAGGAAAGGGAAAAGGAAAGGGAAAAGGAAAGGGAAAAGGAAAGGGAAAAGGAAAGGGAAAAGGAAAGGGAAAAGGAAAGGGAAAAGGAAAGGGAAAAGGAAAGGGAAAAGGAAAGGGAAAAGGAAAGGGAAAAGGAAAGGGAAAAGGAAAGGGAAAAGGAAAGGGAAAAGGAAAGGGAAAAGGAAAGGGAAAAGGAAAGGGAAAAGGAAAGGGAAAAGGAAAGGGAAAAGGAAAGGGAAAAGGAAAGGGAAAAGGAAAGGGAAAAGGAAAGGGAAAAGGAAAGGGAAAAGGAAAGGGAAAAGGAAAGGGAAAAGGAAAGGGAAAAGGAAAGGGAAAAGGAAAGGGAAAAGGAAAGGGAAAAGGAAAGGGAAAAGGAAAGGGAAAAGGAAAGGGAAAAGGAAAGGGAAAAGGAAAGGGAAAAGGAAAGGGAAAAGGAAAGGGAAAAGGAAAGGGAAAAGGAAAGGGAAAAGGAAAGGGAAAAGGAAAGGGAAAAGGAAAGGGAAAAGGAAAGGGAAAAGGAAAGGGAAAAGGAAAGGGAAAAGGAAAGGGAAAAGGAAAGGGAAAAGGAAAGGGAAAAGGAAGGAAATCACTCGCCAGCTGAGGAAATCCACCGATGCCGGACACATCCTGACTCGTGGAAGCGCTTTTACAGCAGGACACTCGTGGCTTTGTCCGGAGGTGGCCGTGGGACAGGACCCGGTCCCTGACGCCCGGTCGGGGCGGGATCAGGAGCGGGACCAGGATCGGGACCGGGACCAGGATCAGGACCGGGAGCGGGATGGGGACAGGGACTGGGATNGCCCCTCAGCGGCTCTGCCCACAGCCAAGATGGCGGCGGCGGCCTCAGGCGGCGGTGGGGCCGCGCCGCTCCCGCCACCGCTGCTCCTTCTCCTGCTGCTGCTGCTGCTGCTGCTGCCGGCGCTGGCGGCGGGTCCCGCCGGCATGCTGCAGCCCCGGGACACTCCGTCCCGCGAGCGCAGGGAGCTCGGCGGCCTCTGGAGCTTCCGCGCCGATCTGTCTCCGGGCAGGGACGCCGGCTTCGCGCAGCGCTGGTACCGGCGGCCGCTCCGGCAGGTAGCGGGGAGCGGGGCGGGCGCTGCCGGGCGCCGGGCACGGGGCGATCTCCTTCCCTCCGAGCCGCCCTCCGTCCCGCTGCTTCTTTCTCCCTCTCTCCCTTCTTCCCTTCCTCTTTCCCTGCCTCCTTCCCCACCGCGCTGCCCTTTGCCCTACGGTGGTGGCCGTGCCCGGGTTATTCTGGGAGCAGTTCCTAATTAGCAGCCCCTGATGATGATCCCGTGATGATGATCCCCTGATGATCTCCCGGTGATCGTGGTCACCGTGGTCCCCCGGTGCCGCTCCGAAGGCAGGCAGCGTTTGAATGAACTCGGTTCGCCTCCAGGAGCCTCGCACAGCGCTGAGCTTCCAGCAGCACAGAGTCGGCAAAAAACGTGCCTGGAAAAGGCGCTGGGAGTTATTTATTCCAAAGTTTTGGTGTGAGTGAGATCTGCTGGGAAATTAACTACATTACCTGAGAGAAAAGAGTCATGGATTCTGTGCATACAATTGATAAGTCGTTCGTTATCTCTATTTTTAGCCTTTCGGCTGATTTTGTTGCCGAATTGTGGAAGGAGAGAGGAGCTGAAGGGCACAGTGCTGCTGGAAGTTTTGCCAGAGGAGAGAAATCCTGAAATATGCCCCCCCAAAGGGAGACTTAGATGAGTGCATTCCGCCTGCTTTAGACCTCAGAGAATCTCCCTGAAGGACACACAGGTTCTGGCCAGCCCAGGCAAGGGTTTTCCTGTATCAGACACTAGAAAATCCTCTTCCCCATCCGAGGGGTTTCCCACTGGGATTTTCTGATCTCTGAGCTCTCTGCAGTGCCAGTGCTGAGTCAGCCATGCACATGATACCCAAACCTTCCTTATTCTGTTTCCTGAGGCTTCGTGAGGAAAGGGGAAGCTGCAGAACTGCTTTGTGCAACACCCTGAGTGCAGGAGGTGCTAAAAATGAACAGCTCTGTTTGGCAACAGCATCTGGATACCTCAATATTCAATGTATTGTGACACTGCCTCCCTCTAATCCTTATATTGGAATAAGCAACTGAATTGATTCTGTTGTAATCCCAAGGAATCTCTGTTGCTTTCAGGCAGTGAGAAAGGCTGAACTCATCCCAAACAGTCTCCACGGGGAGAAAAATATCCCAAAATATCCATTACTGCCCAAAATACTTTTGTTACCCTTTTACTCCAGCTCTTAGCAAACAGCACCACAACCCCCATGTTGCTCTGGAGCCGTGCAGGAGAAAATTCCCAGCTTTGGCTGAAACAACAGCCTGGGCTAGGGTTTTTTCCCCCTCACTTCTCTGATTCCATGATGCCATAGCCATTAATGAAAGCATTTCATTGCACAGTGGGAGGGGAAAAGAAAGGAGCAGCTGCTTCCTGTAGGAACAGGCAGGTTCCTGTGCCTGGTACTAATTTTGTAGGAGCTGGGATAGATCTCACCAGTTTTTAAACAGCTTTTCCCAAGTATTTCCCCTTGGCAAAGGGATTGCAAGGCTGTCAGTGGAAGGAACACCTCCAGCAGTAAAATTCCCCTTTTTAAATGCTCTTTCTTCCCTTTCCATGCGATTCCCACCAGACCGGCCCTGTGATTGACATGCCAGTGCCTGCCAGCTTCAACGACATCACGCAGGACCCCAGCCTGGAGAATTACATCGGCTGGGTGTGGTACGAGAAGGAGGTGCTGCTCCCCCTGCGCTGGCTGCAGGGCGATCCCGCCCCCAGGGTGGTGCTGCGCTTCGGGAGCGCCCATTACTACTCCATCGTGGTAAGAGCCTCGGGGAATTGTCCCTGAGCTTCCAAAATTAGCCTGGGACTAAAGTCAGTTTTAGGGTTTGTTCGTCAAATGCATCCCTGCCTCGAATTTGCGTCCCCTTCTTAATTTGTGCCTGTTTTCCCCCAGCAAGAACGAATTCCAATTTCTCTTCTCTGATCCTGCAGTTTTGGGATTACTGACTAAGCATTTCCCGATGAATGATCTGCCCCAAACTGTGTCTCTCAGTGACACTGCTGTGACCCCAGACCTAGCTCCCAGCAAATGAAGGAACCCTCAAAGACCAAGATCGATCCCTCGAAGAAAGATTAAGAATCCTTCAAAGATGAGAGCCCAAGTGTCCCTTGTGACTGGGCTTCCCTCCTCCATGCTCTGCTCGCCCCAAAATCCCAATAACCCATTTTTTTGGGGTCTTTTCTTGCAGTGGGTGAACGGGGTGCAGGTGGTGGAGCACGAAGGGGGGCACCTGCCCTTCGAGGCTGACATCAGCAGTGTCGTGCAGGCCAGCCCGGGGGCCCTGTGCCGCATCACCGTCGCCCTCAACAACACCCTGACCCCCCACACGCTGCCCCCGGGCTCCATCCAGTACATGACTGACAAAACGAGGTGAGCTGCAGGGGTGTCACACTGCTGGGCTCATCCCAGGGCTGGGAGAGTGGGGATTTATTCAGCTGCTGGTTCATAAACCCCTCCATGGGGTTGTCTTTATGGTGAGGTTCATCAGTGGAGCAGCGAGGAGTTTAAGCTTTGGTGTTGTGAGGAGCCAGCATTGAGTTTAGTGCTGTTTTGCACTGTTTTGTACACAGAGAGCTCTGATTAGGTGGTTTGTCAAGCTGAATCAATGGCAGGTTTGAGGAGCTTGGGTTCAGCTGGAAGCTGCAAGTACTCCTGAAGGATCAAAATCTGTGGGCATCAGATATTTGTTATTTGCAAAACCCTTCAGTGTAGCAGCTGAAAGACAGACCCAGCCTGTTGTAAAGACTATTTCACATGATTATTTTGCACTGCCAGCATCCACATGGTGCCTCCAGTTCTGGAGTACTGAAGTGTAATGCAGCCATTTCTCCTGTCTTGCTCACTCAGGTACCCCAAGAACTATTTTGTGCAGAACATCAAGTTTGATTTCTTTAATTACGCTGGAATCCACCGCCCCGTCGTGCTTTACACCACTCCTCCTGCCTACATAGACGACATCACTGTGACAACCACTTCATCAGAGAGCCTTGGTAGGTCCAGAGCAATCACAGCAGCTCCCTCAGACTCCAAATGGAGGTGACAAGGGCAGCAGGGAAAATATCCTGCAAAAGTCTGATTGATTTTGCTTCCTGGTGGCTTTTTCTCGGGGCTGAGCTGTCCTCTTGCAGTCTCTGATTGTCTTTTGTTTGCTCTGAACCAGCCGTGGTGCAGTATCAGGTGGCAGTGGTTGGCAGCACAGCCTATTCCTTGTCCCTGAGTTTACGTGACCAAGAGGGGAAAGTGGTTGCTACAGGTGATGGCGCAGTGGGAGAGCTCAAAGTCCTCAACCCAAACCTCTGGTGGCCTTACCTGATGCACGAGAACCCCGGATACCTGTACTCCCTGGAGGTAAGGTGGCATTTCCTGCTCTGTGGGTGTGTGTTCTGACTGTTTAATAGGGTTAAGGCACTGCCATATGTTCCAGCTTCCATCCTCTCCTCTCACGGGTCCTGTGCATGTGACCAGAGTGGCACTGCTAATTGGGCACTAATCAAATCAAGCTCTGGCAGCTTCCTGGGTGCGGAACTGAAGGCTCTGTCACATTGCTGTGTGTGCTCTGAGGTGCTGGCGCTCCACACTGAGGGTCCAACCCATCCCCTCCGAGGAGATGATGAGTTCAGTAGCCTGAGCCTGGGAGATTCTGCCAGAGTGAAGGATCCGGAGCGATGTTGAGGTGCAGAAATCAGAGAGGATGAGCTGCTCTGAGTTTCGAGGGACTCAGCTTCTGATGTGTCAGTCATTGCCTGGAAATGTTCCGGCCTGGGGAGACACCGTGGGGAAAAGACACTGAGACTCTTGGAATGAGCAAGTGCCAAAAGGGTCATCCAGGGGCTCATTCTTCATCCTTCAACTTCCACGGCCTGGATTTCTGTTTTCTGTTCAGTCAGCAGCGGGAGTGAGGAGCAGGCTGTGTGCCGAGGCAGGGCTGGGAAGGTGCTGTGGGGCCAAAACAGCCCTCCCAGACTGAGGGGAGGGAGCATCCCAGTGAGGATCCCCTGCCCTCCTCCTTGGCAATGCAGGTGAAGATGCAGGCCCAGCTGAACGGGGCGCTGCTGGAGGACGTGTACACGCTGCCCGTCGGCATCCGCACTGTCCACGTCACCAGCAGCCAGTTCCTCATCAACGGGAGGCCTTTCTACTTCCACGGGGTCAACAAGCACGAGGATGCCGATGTAAGTGTGGCCCCCACAGCAGGGACACCCTGTGGCACCTCAGGTCACGCTGCTGAGGTGGCACCTGGGCTACCTCCCCACTGCTCTGTGAGGGGCTGGTTCCTCACACCCTAAGGGGACACCATGCCCAGCCCTGCCACAGTCCTGACATCCCCCAGGGCACGTAGATATGCTGGTGGAGACACTGAAGCATCTCCCAGCCATGGCTTCCAGTCAGACACACTGACAGTCAGTCAGTCTGTGGTGAGGGTGGGGAGGCCCTGGCACAGGTGCCCAGAGAAGCTGTGGCTGCCCCTGGATCCCTGGGACCATCCAAGGCCAGGTTGGACAGGATTTGGAGCAGCCTGGGACAGTGGAAGGTGTCCCTGCCCATGGGGGTTGGAAAAACACGAGCGTTAAGGTCCCTTCCAACCCAAACCCCTCTGACTGTGACAGTGGCTCCCGGGTCCCCCACCCCGCGCAGTGCCGGTCACAGGGCGGCTCCAGGGCTGGGCGTGGATCAAGCAGGGAAGCTGTGCCTCACAAGGGGGCGATTGCTCCCCTCCCAGATCCGTGGCAAAGGCCTGGACTGGCCCCTGATCGTGAAGGACTTCAACCTGCTGCGCTGGCTGGGGGCCAACTCATTCCGCACCAGCCACTACCCCTACGCCGAGGAGATCATGGACCTGTGCGACGCCTACGGCATCGTGGTCATCGACGAGAGCCCGGGGGTGGGCATCAAACTGCCGTAAGAGCTGCCCAGCACGCCCTGCCCCTTGCTCCTCTGCTCCCCTCTGAGCCCTTTCCGAGTGTCCCATCGCCCTTTTTACACTTTCGTCCTCAGAGCGTCCCTCCCGTTGTCCTGATAATGAGACTTTGCTCTGTTTGGAAATCTGTTGCGCCACCGGTGCCTTGTGATGTTGGGCAAGCAGAGGGCATTTTGCCACGTTTACGGCCACATAACGAGCCCAAACCACGGCCCTGAACTGTGCAGCAAACTTTGGGGAAATAGGGCAGAACTCAGCATCTTTCACAGATGCTGATCTTTCCCAGGGAAAGGCAGAGGGCATGGATTTTACACCCTCACCTCCTTCTGTCTGCAGGGAGAGCTTTGGGAACAAGTCCCTGCAGCATCACCTGGCCGTGATGGAGGAGCTGATCCGCAGGGATAAGAACAGGCCCTCGGTGGTGATGTGGTCAGTGGCCAACGAGCCGGCGTCCGAGCTGCCCCCAGCAGCTCACTACTTCAAGTGAGTGCATATGCTCATCGTCTCTTGGCAGATGATGCTTCTTCTTCCTCTGGGATGGCACAGAGAGGTAGTAAAGGGAGGGCAGGGATTGTTTGGGAACTCTGGAACTGAACCTGCAGATGCAAACTCAGATATAACTGCTGCATGTGTTGAACTGATGCTCAGAACTCACAACTGTCTCAAACCTGTTGGTTTTGAACTGCTAAGACTCCACAAAATCACCAGGAGTCCACTGGGTTGGAGCATCTCTTACTGAGCTAAGCAAGACCAGACCTGGTGGGAATAGGACATTCCTTGTTACCACTGGAAGATGAGAGGTAAATTCCTTGAGAATCACAGCAAAGCTGTAGAATAATTGGCCTTTAATTCTGAAGACGGTTCTGCAGTTAGTGCTGGTTATTTGTTCTGTGGGGCATTGTGACACCCCACTCCACAGCCACTGCTCCGAGTCCCTGCAGAGCCCTTGGTTTTATTTTTAAGGAGATTTAAGCTTTGGGTAGCCCAGAGGCAGCTCTGTAAAGGGGCAGCAGACTGTCCCTGGGAGCTGGAGGTGCATTAAGAGAGAACTGTGGAGTTTTACTCTTCCAAATGTTCCACCTCCTCCTGCTATGTCAAGGCAGCAGCAGAGCTTGACTCTCCCATCCTCTCCCCTCTCCCTCACTCAGGGCTTCCTCAAAAGCATCCAACCTCTGCCTGCTGTGGCACAGGGCCTCGGGAAAACATCCCAGGAGTTGTTCAGAAACTTCCCATTACCCCTTTTCACAGTTTTGTCCTCAAACTCAACTGTCCCTTCAACTTCTAAGCTGCTGGCACCGCCAAAGGTGCCTGTGCTTGGAGTGCTTCCACTCTGCTCTTTTTCAGGTGGCATAGCAAGCACTTGGTGACAGATACTCTCTTGATTTAATAAAAATACTGTCTGCTAAATTAAAAGCAGCTCTGTCTGGGGGGTGGAAGGACAGAGAGCCCGGGGAGAGGGGGCTGTGCTTCTCCATGCTGTTGTTGAACTCTTGCTTTACTGTTTGCAAACAGGACAGTGATAGCTCACACTAAAGCTCTCGACCCCTCCAGACCAGTCACCTTTGTGACAGATGCTAATTACGCTCTTGATCATGGTGTAAGTTCGCTTTGTTTTCTAGCCTATTTTTTTTTTTTAAATTCATACATTAAATTTCCTCCTCTTGTCATTTGTTTTAGAGTCCTTTCTCCCAACACCTCCCTAAATTTACTGGAGATATTTAACAGGGGAAGGCAGAAGAAAAGTTACATTTTTATTTCTAGTAAAAAGTACCTTTTCCTGCAGTTGTAGTCCAGCTGGGAAAAAAAAAAAAGATCTGTAAGAGAGGACAATTCTTTGTGTGCAGGATTATGCCCCTGGATTCCATTAATATTGTCATGCTTTGCTGTGCCATTGATTGTGTTTACTAATGCTCAGGATTTTCACTTGCAATTAAGCCAAAGCTTAAACCTCTTTAAAATGCTCACAACCCTTGTGGAAGTCTAAAGGAAGGAAGCTTTGCTTTAATTCCTGCTTTAAACTGCTCCAGATCTTCTTTGGCAGATGTCTGTTTGTGTTCAGTAATCTAAAAGCTCCTCCAGCTCCATAACTAAAGCCCTAGAGCTGGATAAATAATCAAAAGGCACTTTCCTTGGATTTCTGGGCCTTTCAAAGCATGGAGCAAGGATTTTTAACACCTTCATTTGTTTCCAGGGTAGATCCTTGGCACTACTGTGCAATAAACACTCCTAGCAGGTCAGTTGGTGCTGCCACAATCCCTGCTCCAGGTTATACTTTGAATTCTTCTAAACTAGAATTAGCAGGAATGGCTGCAACTCTGAGGCTTTTCCTCCCCACCCCAGGGAAAACAAAACCCTGATGGCCTTAAATTTGAAGGAGCCCAGCAGAAATCTGCTTTTGGATATCCCATTCCCGCTCTGCCCGACTCAAGGAGCTCAGGCAGACAAACCCAAAGAACAGATCTCTCATACGCTGATGTGATATTAGAACTTTTTTTTTTTTATTACAAAACATGTTAAGAGAACATTGAACAAGTTACATACAACATCACTTTATCTTGAGGGGGCTTTGTGCCCTTTTATCACACTGTCCATGTGGTAGAAATGGCAAATAACTTGCAGAATGCTTTTAGTCTTAGTATTGCACCATTGATGCACAAAATTTAGTTGCTAGTCAAAATATTTGACCACTCACTTGATAATCACATTCCAATACTCAAAGAAAAGTACATCTAAATGTACCAGCAAGCCAGAGACATCTTGGAAACAAAAAAAAAGGACTTCTAACAAACCTGAGAATGAAACGTGTTGATCTTGTCTAACTCTTTGCTGTGACTTCCTAAGTCTGTAAGAAAAATGCCAAATTAATGCTGTTAGCTTATTAAATTTATCCTGCTTTTTTTTTTTTTTTTATGGGAAAGGTATTATATTTGGAGGGCCTGAGTGATGGGGGAAACACTTCATTCTCCACGTACTAAACCTGGATTCCATGAAAGGAACCCAAAGGAGGATTTAGGTTGACAAGAGAAGGTTGAAGTCTGTGACAAAACGGTCTCACCTTGTTTTTTGCAGGCTCCCTACGTGGATGTGATTTGTGTGAACAGCTACTTCTCCTGGTACCATGACCCAGGCCACCTGGAAGTGATTCCACTCCAACTCACAGCCCAGTTTGAGAACTGGTACAAAACCTACCAAAAGCCCATAATTCAGAGTGAATACGGAGCAGACTCTGTGCCTGGACTTCACAGTGTGAGTGTTGTGGTGTTTGCCACGTGCTAAAAGCTCTTCCAGGGCAGCAAAATTGAATTGGGACAGGTGGGCACCACTGAGCCTGAGTTTGGTGGGAAATGCTTTAGCTGGGAGTGTCCCAAAGGCTCCAGGATTGTGATCCTGCTCCACCAAAATCAGCGAGCTTTGCCACTAACTTTGTCTGCCTAAAGAGGACTCCAAAATCTGTCCTTTGGCAGTGGTGGGAAATGCTTAAATGAAAGCAAAGCTTGGAGAATGGAGGTTCCTGGTGCTGTCCCACGCAGGAGGGGGTGACAAAGACCACCAGGGGCATTCCCCCTGAGAACGCTTGGAATTTTGTGTTTGCTAATTGTCACAACAGCTGTTGTTAATGCAGCAGCAATTAGAAGACCAAACTCAGACCACTGAGTTTCTCTTAAGGAACAGGTCCTCAGTAAGTGGGAATGCCTTTGCTGGGATTATTTGTCACCTCAGTGTCACCTCCTGCTCTCCCTGGTGCAGGATCCCCCCCTGATGTTCACTGAGGAGTACCAGAAGGCCATGCTCAGGGAGTACCACTCTGTCTTCGACAAGAAGAGGAAGGAGTATGTGATTGGGGAGCTCATCTGGAATTTTGCTGATTTCATGACCAATCAAGGTGAGCTCCTATTTGTGTTCTAAACAACTCTCCCTCCTCCCCGTGAGTTTAAGGTGGTTTATGCCACACCAATATTGTGCTGAAGGGTAGGACAAAAGGCCTTGTGTTATCAAGACAGAGCACAGCTGGTTTTGTCACAAAATCCAGCATGACCAGAGCCAAGAGGGAAGCCCCTGCCTGTATTTAATTCATCCCTTCTCCTGCCTGTCCCACCTGCAGAGATGCTCCCAGGAACACGAGACAATGCACAAGGGAATGTTGTGAGATCCAGATTTCTCCTGGTTTTCGGCCACCCTCAATTAAAGCTTCAGTCAGCTGTTAGGGACATCTCTCTTGCTTCCCATGTCACCTACAATTGCCCTGGTAAAAGAGCACCTTAAATAATCATTATTAACTTGGTAGAGGTTTAGCAGAGGAGCAGATGCCACACTGGCACACAACTGTCTTACCATGACACTCCACCCATTATTAATAGATAAGTGCAGTCACAAAGGAAGGGAAATTCCTTAATTTACAGTGCAGTCACACAGGAATTAAACAATCACAACTCAGATCTAGTAATGAACCTGTTCTGCTTATGCCATCTGCAGTGAGCTGGGGTGGTGAGCAGTCAGTGTGAGGGAGGAACACCACTAAAATACTCTGCAGAGCACCAGGACAGGCATTAGAAAGCTCAGGGATGGCAGTGGTCAGAAAAGCAGCATCAGCTCCAAACAGGAGGACCGAGAAAATGTAGACAACGTCACACACACAGATGCAGTTTCAGTCTCTCTGCGTGTTGCAATCCTTTTTTCTGCTTTCCTATGAAAACTACATCAGGCAAAAAGGATCTAGACACCAGAAACAACAGTGAATAATCACCATTTCCTCCATCCAGTTTGAAGGTGGAGCCAATGTGTTGTAGGTACAATACAGATCAATGGGCACACCCCAATTAAGTGCCATCAGCAGCTGTAAAAACAAGGAATTGCAGAATCTCTTCCACCTGGCCTGATTTAGTACCTACACTGTAACAGCTCCCAGCAGGGCCTGGAAGAGCTTG
Organism: Origma solitaria; assembly: GCA_013397895.1. NCBI lineage: Eukaryota > Metazoa > Chordata > Aves > Passeriformes > Acanthizidae > Origma > Origma solitaria. Next base: position 52,754 of record VZRL01000558.1, read on the forward strand.
TTTTATGTATTTGCTTTATTTTCTAACTTCTCTGCAGGGACCATGCGAGTTTTGGGGAACAAGAAAGGAATCTTCACCCGCCAGCGCCAGCCCAAAGCAGCTGCATTTGTTCTTAGAGACAGATACTGGAAGATTGCAAATGAATCAAGCTGTCTTCCTCCTGTAATAACATCACATTCCCTCTTTCTAAAATGAAAACAAAAGGTTTAGTGGCTGGGGGTTATGCTGAACTTTTTATTAAATCTCTGTTTAAATAAGTTTTATGCCTGACTCAAGTCTTGCAAGTCCAATGCGATTTCTAGTCCACCTGAAGTAGTTACTGTGATGCAAAACAGATCAGAAACTTTTGTTCCCTCTGCTCAGCCATGTCTGGAGGCTTCCTGTTTCCAGGTAGGAAAACAAATACTCAGTTTCATGGAGCTGAAGTTAGAGATCCTGACTGAGGTATCAGTTTATGGCAAAAAAAATACGAATATTACATGATACAAATCAACACTGAACTTAAAAAAATCTAAGTTACTCTAAACGAACATCACATCCCTCTAAAGCAAATGAGGTTTTCCAGTTAAACTCCCCTAACAGTTAACACTACTGAGCTCACAGCAAACTGTCCTCAGGATTGCAGAGGAGCAGAGTTTATGCAGCTGCTCTGGCCTGCCAGGATGGATGTGTGAAAAATCCTGAGCATTGCCAGCAGTCAGGAAGGGTGTGAACCACCCCACAGACTCCAACCCCCAGTTTGGGATTCCTATTCCAGCAGCAAGGTGGAATGTGTTAGAGAGGGAGGGGCTCAATCAAGTCAACTTTAAATCTTTATTTTACAGTACCAAAACTGCCACTATTAGACACGGAGTGTGCCTAATAATGGCACTGTCAGAGCCCTTCCAGCGTGGAAGGGCTTCCTTCATATTAAATGTCACCACGGTAAGAGCAGCCCAGAGGGAAATTCTGTTCTAAACCTTTCAGAGTGGCCTGAAACCCTCAGGTGTAAGTTCATGTCCCTTCGGGGCTGCACACCAGCCTTAGGGACTGTCACGGATCACAGCAACACTCACAGAAGAGAGCAGAGTATTTAGTCTGCAAACTTCCCTGTGTTGTCCCAAAAGCAGCATCACGAGGAGCAGAACAACAAAATCAGAGCTGCCCAGTGGATTTAGGGAGTCACAATTATGGTGTTCATTCCTGAATTCACAGATTCTGTGTGAAACTCTTGCCATGGCTCCCTGTTCTGTGCTGGCTCTGGTGTGAGTGTCTCAGGGAAGTGACCAAATCTGACCATAGAAAGAAAATATTCACTCTGATGCTGTGTGGTTCAAGATTCTGTTCCCTTCGGAGGTGGAACATGAGGAATCAACACCACCTTCCACCCTGCCACAGCAGAATAAGGACACATGTTCAATGCAGCCTTCACAATTTTTCTTGTGTTTCTAAGGGAAAAACCCCAACATTCTACAGCATTCCTCACACGGTGCTAGGTCTAGATTTTCTCTCTAACTAAAACCCCAGAATATAAAACTCTATGCACAGTAAAAAGACGCTTGTTCAAATGTACCATGGCATAAGCAATTGCCATATTAAAGCCCACTAGCAGTGTTTGAATGTCAGCTCAACTTCTCCATCTCTAGACATCGTTCTTTAAAAACTCATTTTCTTCCCCAATTTCAACAGACATGACCAAAACACAGATAAGGATTTGCCATTGTTCACTCCTTACAAACCAGGGCTCAGCTCACTCCCCCAACACCTTTTGGGGGAGCTCAGATTTGAGGGTTAATTCCTGCTTGTTCTGAACAGCTCAGTGCAATCACAACCCCAACCCTGCCCAGCAGCTCCCTCCCCAAATCTGGGGACACATCCAGCAGTTTTCCAGGGATTTTGAGGTCTGTGGGACTGCCTTTGAGCAGCCCCATAGACCCAATAAAGCAAGGAGTGATAAAAATCACAATGTTGGGGTTTTTTTTCTTTTTTTTTGCTTAAAGAACTGTAAACAGTGAAAGCCTCAAGTCAATGCTGCTCAGCCTTTACACACAACGCTCAGGCAGACACAAAGCTGCAGGAATTCTACCGGGAAAACTGGAATTCTACTGGGAAAACGGGGATCCGGGGGGGGATCAAGTGCTTTAACTGCTCTACTGCTAAACACACACAATGTCTTGGAAAAAAACCACACGACTTAGTACAATTTCTAGAAACAGAATTACAGTACTGACATTAAAAACAGTTTCTAAGGCTCAGACTGAGTCCAAAAAGGCCTCTGGTTGGGTTCATTCAAGCTCTTATGTTTGGACTGCATGAATGCAGCATAAGAATGATTGCAGCAAGACATCCACAGGTAATTTCTACATTTATTTTTGTTGGTTTTTTTGCTTTTTTTTTTATATACCAAAAAAGTTATGTGCAACAAATAGAATTCGTACATATTTACATGTTTGTTTTTTTTAACCTGTTAGCAAAATTGTATCCGAAACCTCCAACAGAGAATCTCTCAGCCTATATTGAGAAAAGGAACATCTGCCCAATGACTGCATTTTAAATGGGTGTTTGATTTGGAGTTTAAAGCACTAGGAATAAATAGTTGATGGAACATACTATACAGAACAAACACCTAATATTTAGGCCATGCTTAATACAGTTTTATGGTAACAGAATACTTCATCTTTTCTGGACCAGTTTCACCAACATTGGCAGAACCAAAGCCATCCAACCTCAGACTTTAGCCCACGTAAATCAGGAGCCGAGTGCTGCCTGAAGCACCTCACCAACCTCCTGGGACAGTTGAGAGACTCTGGACAGCAGCAAATGCAAACTACAGCATTCAGAAACCTCCCCGCAAGAGATTTGTTGTCACTTCACATCTCCAAGGTGGTCAGGAATGTTTCATTGGCCTCGGTGCCAGAAATATTTTACTTCTAAGAATATTCATTTCCCCCACGAGACTTGAATGCTTTGTTGGCCTTAAAGAGCAGCAAGTACCTTACAGTAAGAGGATTTCGGGAATGTTTAATTCCTAAGCAGGTTCTGGGAGGAGGTTCTTTTGCCTTTCCAATCCGCCCCTCGCTGCGCAACTTCCAACTCAGAATATTCTGTGATCCGAAAGGAATTCTGGGATCCTGAGAGCCAAAGAGGGGCAGGGAGAGCCCAAACTCAGAACCAGTTTGGATGCTGTGAATTTTATCCCCTCCATTCTCCTGAGTGTTGAAACCACAGTGGGGATCTGTGCAACACCCCTTGTCCCTTGCCAGCCCAAGCATTATTTACCTGCCTTTACCCCTACTCCACCATCCTTGCGATTTTTTGGGATTTGCCTTTGGGTTTGTAAGGGTGAAACCATTACCAAGCAGACATTTTGGCTGGGGCAGGCAGGGGGGACACGGCTGCACAATGCACTCCTGATTTCCATCACATCACAACCCATTTTACTGGAAGAAAGATGCTGTTCCTATCGCTGGGAGCAACGAGGAAGGAGTCAAAAGAACGGGAAGCAGAAAGGTCCAAATTTCTACTGCTAAGATTATTCTGCCCTTTATTCAGGCCAACTGCATTTCTGAAGCACAAGAGAGAAACAGAAGAAACCAGGGCCATTTCTAGCAAATCACTTCCAGTAAAAAGTAACTGCAAGGAAAGCACACAAGACAAGAGAGTTCACAATGAAGGATCAGATTTGCACAAAGTTCGTGCACAAAGTGTAGCTGCAAATTCTCCCAGAGCCAAAACTCCAGCTCCGTTTGATCCCTATGTGCACACAAACAAGGACTGCAGACACCACTGCTGAAAATCTGGCCCTAAACATTTTTACTAAACAAACTGAATTAACAGACTATGCCCACACAAACAAGCACAAGACACAGTGAAGTTAAGTCAACACCAATACTTTCAGCTGATGGGGCTTTTTTTCCTCTATTTTTTTCCCAGAAATTGGACCAAGTACTCATTGATCAGACTTGTCTCCATGGCTGCTTGCTCTGAGATGGGAGCACTTGCAGGCAGCACGTGTTCAACTCTTCCTTGGATGAGAAAAAGATGCCTTTAGTGTAGATCACAGGAATGCATCAAAATAAAATCTGTCCAACGCATTAAACACTGATACTGCCTCAAGGCTTGGGAGAGAACAAAGCCAGGCCTTGAGGGACCGATTCAACATCATTGATTCCCCTTCATATCAAAGTGGAAGGCATTTGAGAGACAGAACTAAACATCAAGACAAGCTTTAACTGTACTCTGGTCAATACAAAACGCATTTAATGAATTGTTGGCTAAAACTGTCAGACGAGGGACAAGTCATTTAGTGTTACATGCAACAGATGTTACTCATACCACAGAACTCTATACAGAAAAGCAGTTTCCACCTACATCCTTGGTACAAACCAGAGAATTACTTCAGTAGTAACTGAAAGATTATTTTTGTGAATTCAATCTCAAAGCTGGTTTTGCTCTATGGAAACGCTGCTCGTTTCACAGTCAAGTTTATCCTTAGTGTTTAAAATCCACTCACAATGGAAGTGTCTCTCTGACATTCATGTTTGAGAAAGAAACTGCTAAAAGTGGTTAAATTAGTTCTTTAAATAAATGGGTATGCAGCTGGAATTCTTCACATTTCGATCTGACAAGGGCAAAAAGCAGCACAGCACCAATTACAGAAAGTAGCTGAACCCACACATTTCAGTGTCACATAGTCTGAAACACAAGTATTTCACTTTTCCAAATCACATCAACCTTTCAAATTAAACCAAAAACAATACTGCTACCACTTCTCAGTCTAAAAACTAAAACTAGATCTCTTAATACTCTTCTATCCCCAGCAAGTTTGCTGGGGATTTTGTTTGTTCATTTTTAAAGCAAGGACACTTCTGCCTGCCAAGTTCAACACAAAGTATTTGGTTTAAGATTTGAAGACAGAAGGCACTTTTAACATTCAGCCTTAGAATACTGAGTGCAGAAACAACATGTACAATTTTGTTCCTTTGTTTAAATCTGCAGTTTAATTTTTTTTTTCCCAATTAGTTCTTAGAAAGAGCAATGATAGCACTATATCACATTTCATTTTCAGGAGCACATTGACTTACTTATCCCATTAACCAGGTTGCCCTTCCAAGAGATCTTATGTGTGTGTGTCAGGCCTAAAGTTCATCTCCCAATATAGCACAAACCAAAGATCCTGACCAAGATCAATTAAGGAACTGCTTTTTCAGTGCACTGCTTGGTTATCCTGCTCAGTCAGTGGTTTCCACTGCAAATTGCAATTCTATACTGCAGCATTCATAGAACATCAAACATTAGTAACACTGGCTGGCTGACCACAGCTTCAAATGAAACAGCTCTGCATGGAAATGGAGTCCTTTCAAAGAACACTTCGATTCACCAACCCCCAATCTGCAAATCACATCCTGGTGGCAGCTTTGGATTGACCACATGAAGCTATTTTTGTTCTGTACAGAAATTAATGAGGTTGTCGTTTAATGGACATACTTCAGGTTTCAGCTTTAATTCCATTTTTTTTACTGGAGACGAAAAAAAAAAAAAAGAAAAAAGGAAGGAAAAAAAAAGAAAAAATGGAACCAACCCCAAGCATCATTCTTGTGAGAGCACAACAGTGAGAGCAGCAACTCCATGTTCTTTAGAGGTCACTTCTTCCATCGTGTCAGTCGACTCTGAGCTGAACCCTCTGACAGCTCCTAACCAAACCCATGGGACAGTGAGTTCTCCAGGGATGAAACCAAGAGTTCTAATTTTATTTACAGTATAAGTCCTAGTCAAATCTAAGTCCATCAGCTAAAAAAAAAAAAAGAAAAAAAAAAAGAAAAAAAGTAATACACATACTGTAAACATGGCAACATTAAATATGGTGATGCTAGTCTAGAATATTTCATGTCATGATCATTTCTTGTTATACCTGAATTTATATACAGGATATTTTATAGCAAGTGTTACCCACTTCACAAGTGGAGGGGGAAGAGAGAGAAAGTCTAGGTTTTGCTGTGGCTAAAACTCCTTCAAAGTAAAGTTAAAGCTTGTCTTTGATTGTTATAGAGCTTTCTTTCATAACCGCATTGAAACTGAAGATTAGCACAGAGAAATTATCTGGGGCCCCTTCAAATTTATAATTCAAAATTTCCGTTATGATTCTCGGGGGGCGAGGGGGGGGAAAGTGTCTGATATGGAGAATAAAAAAATTACTGCAAAATAAACTTAATGGAAGTTGGGTCTTCAGACTGTCAGTCAAAAGTTCCAACAGGGGTTATTCCTGTTTGGGTTGGAGTTGCCTCTTCCAGGCCTCATTCAAATAAACTAGTCGTTTGTAGTTGATGATAAAGAGAATGAAGTTCAGCAAATATGTGAGCACGCAGACAATGCAAAACTCCTTCAGCACGAAGTACAGAATGTATGCCAAGTACAGTGACCCTACTACAGACACTATGGAGGATGTCATGAGGATTAGAGCTGCTACTGCACTTGCTGTCATACCTGCAACAAGAGAGACAAAGTTACTCTGGCTGCTCTCAGAGCAAAACTGAATTCAAACTCAGCTACTCAGCAACGCTGACAAACTGAGTTCAAACTCAGATGCTCAGCAACAGCGACATCAAATTCTGGTTCAAATGCCATGGTTGAGAAGTTGATATTTGATATTTGGAGGGGAGCATCTAAGGCTCTGTCTGACAGCCCTGTGGTAAGGAGTATGCGTAGTATTAACCATCCTCATATTCCTGAGTTATAGGCAAGGTATTGGTCGAGTTATTTCTATCAAGATTAGCAACTTTACAGCAAACCATATAGAATTACCAAGAATTGTAGAATTACCAAGGTAGAATTACCAAGAAATATATATACATTACATTTCATGCACTTTTCTGCCTGCTCTCTCTATTACTCCTGCAAAAGTTGCACATTCCATTTTTATTCCCTCTCTTTTCCACCATGCAATCCAATGCCAAATATACTGGGAGTGAAAATACCAGCTCAGAAACTGTCTTCACGCTTGTATTATTAATAGCATATCAGGAGAAAATGCAATTACTCTTGTTATCAGTTGGGTTTTTAAGCCCTTTGGACAGATGTATCATTAGAGTGGTGCTAAAAAAAAAAGAGATATAAAAAAATCACAAGCATTTATCTGGGTTTTTTTGGAGATTGTGCAATTTACATTGCTGTCCTCCATCACCACAGACCTGGTTTATTCTTTAAGTTTTGAAGTGAATGAATACTTACCAAGTAGCATTTGTAGTATATAAAACACGAGGCCAAAAACACTGTTTGACTGATTTATTGCACTGTCCTTTCCAAAGATGGAACCCAAGAGACCGAATCCTCGACCCCATCTGTAAAACAGGGAAACTAATTAACTCTTATTGGGCACCTGTTGCTTTCCAGCAGCATTTCCACTTCAGGGCTGTTGGGAAAAGACACAAACATTCTGCCATGACCTATGTGGAGTTCTGGAAAACCAAGCAGCTTGCAACAGGGGGAGCACTGGGCACAGCTTTATCCCACACCTTGCTGGGTAAAGGTGTTTGATAGAGCAGGAATTACCAAGTTCACACAGCTGTAACTTCACTGAACACCACCTCTGCCTCCCAGGGCTGAAGTTTGGAGCTGTTTGGTCAAATAAACACTTCCTTCCCCCACCGACAGCTTTAGCAGCTCTCCCCAGCACAGTAAATTGGACACAAGGTCACTGCTAACAGAGGGGAGATGGTACAGCTGGGAAGGATTTGTTTCAGCAGCAGAATCAGGGCAGAAATTTGCCTCTTCAGTTGAACAGCTCAGGAGGAACCCAAATCTGTCAGGAACACGAGCTGGGGATGGCACCACCACAAGATCCCCAAGCCTCGTCTGTTGGAGCTCTTGCACGGTGTGACACTTTGAACCAACAACATCTGAAATCCCCACAAAGTGACTTTCAACTTTCTAGTGATAAGGCAAGAAAGCAGCACAAGCCCTACAAAACTGCTGCTGCAGGAAGGAGGGTGAAAGATCCAATTAGCAAATGGATTTGTGCTAGAAACCATTAATTTGATGCCCTGAGGCAGATCATGCCATTATTTGTAAAAGCAAAGGGAGGACCCTATTTATTAGCGTCACTTGAAAATATGAAGAGAATTTAACACTACTCCAGCAGGTAATTTAACTCACAAGAGCTCGCTGGCATATCTGCCAGCAGATTTTTGGAGCATCAAGCCAAGCACTACACAAATGTAAGGCTTGGTTCACATTTCCAGGTGAACTGTCACAGAGCAAGGTAAAAAAACGCCATTCCAAAGTGCAGCAGAAAACTCCAAGGAAAGTGCAGTTCTCAGGAATTTTCTTGTCTTAGAGGCAAGGGCCCTGCTGAACCAAGACACAGGTCAGGTTTGTCCCTCCACATGGCAGGAATGTCGCTGATGTCACACCCCACACACCTGGGAGCTGGGACACGCCACCACCATATCACAAGCAGTTTCCCCACAGGAAGATATACCACGATAAGGACAATTTAATATCACCTCTAAAATACCTCCCAGTCTCACAGCCATCTGTGCAAAATCCATTTCAACTCATAATTTTAATTGCAGGCTAAGTTTGAGTTCACTATTAATACCCTTGTGCTCTTCTCCCCAAGAAACACAGCAGAAAATTGGGTCCCAATTCCTAGAAAGAGTCAAAAATTAAACACACTTTCAGCTAGTTTGGTCTCAGATCTTTTAAAAGTGGAACTTTTGTGGCAATATTAAACTTAAAGGCAGCACAGGCAGTGCTTTTCCAGGGGACAGAGCCTCATAGCTCCCAGACATGGAGCTGTAGGGAAGAGCAGTGCAGAATTGCCTGGCTCCTTGCTCTCATCCCAGGGCAAGTTTGGGGCTAAGGAAATTCCAAAGAATCTCTGCAGTGAATTTTCCTCCCACCCTTTGAATGATATCTGGAAATATTTTAGCCTTCCTTTGATAAGATGGTCACAGCACATGTAACAATTGTCTCGTGTTGAGACATTGAAGAGCATTGAAGAGTCAGACAAATAAATTAAAGGAATTATCATTTCACATTTAACAGTCTGTTTTTATTTTTTTGTATTCCTACATTTGTAGATGTTCCCATCTGCAGGTTCAATTTATCGCTCTGGTCTCCGAGTGAGAATTCTTTGCAGGGTGACATGAACTGTGTATTTTCCTTGCTGAGAGACTGCTCAGCACAACCCAAAGTGTGTGAATATCCAGGATCAGCCTAACTCCAACTAACTGCAGGATGCTGAATCCCTCCCTGTCCCTGCCCCACCTGAGTGCTCAGCAGATCCTGTGGTGTCTGAGAGTAAACCCAAGCTTCACACAGCAGAAATTCCATTCCACACAGGATGACCCCCACAGTTATTCTGCAGGAGAATAAAACATTGCTGGGGGAAGGATAATGAGTTCCAGCCCTTCCTGAGAGTCAGAGTCCTGCCGTGATCTGTTCAGAGCTGCAAGGTCAGAGCACAGGGGAAGCTTTTTCCACATGCAAGGGTTCATTAAGTGCCTCACTGGCCTTGTAGCAGCTTTGAGGACATCAAGTATTAAATTTCAGCCCATGGAGTACAGGTCTAATCCCACATCTTATTCCACACACTTGGAGAGAGCTAAGCAGCCTGGGGTTTAACACAGGGCATTCTTCCTAGCCTTATAAGGTTTGGAGTGGGAGCAAGTTTTCTGCATCAAACTGAGAAGCAAAGTATTTAAACTTTGTATATTTACTTCCATTTCCATCTCATTTCCCTACTGAAAAGTTTAAATCGTCTCCTAATTTTATTAAGATCGTAAAACCCACTAAAATACACAATGAACCGAGAATTTGTGCCAGCAAGTGGAGGAAGGATAAATACTGAAGGGATAATGTTCCTTTTCACACCAAACTCAGGTGTGAATTGTCTGATTTATGAGAACTTTGAAAGTTATAACTTTGAAAAATACGGCAAACAAATAGCAAGAAGAAAGTCCTAATAAAAAGACAAGCTCCAAAAAAATTAACTCAGAAGTCTTTCACAGAACCTGCCTTTTACAAAAAACATATTTCAGAAGAAGTGTTATTAACTTGCAGCAATATTTTGGATAGAGAATGCTAAGTAAAATGACCTGCAGTAATTGCAGAGCTGCTTGCACAGCAAGATAAAAGCCCAATTTCACGAGTTTTTTCCTGGTACTGACTGGCAGCTCCCATCCCTGAGGATCAGGAGTTCCGTGCTGAGATCCAGGTCACAGTCACTCGAGGTGACTCAGAGCACTCTGACAAACACATGTGCCAAACCCACTCTCACCACACCCAAGTTTCACTCCTATTAAAAAATAAAAAGCAATCTGAACTAAATACAAGGAACAGACCTTTAAGACTTCTTTGTGTATGTCTGTAACTCAACTTCCCTCCCTATCTGTGTGTACAAGTCTGAATGTTCTTAAAAAAGTTAAATAGTGGTTCAAGAAATCCAAGATAAAGTGTTTCACCTGCTTTCCCAACATCTAAAATTGAACACTACAGTGATTTTCAGTCCAATGTGCATTTCCTTTTATCAAAAGGAGATACTGAAAGTTATTATTCACCCTCTAAACAATGTCTCTTTTGGGTTGAAGTGTTTCACAAAGCTCAGCACTGTTGCATTTTTTAGAAGTTTAAGGCAGTATTTGTGTGCAATTGCTACTTTTTAACAGGAAGACAAAAGGAACTGAGGTCACTGTGATCCACAAATAACATACCTCCAATAAAATCTTTTAAACTTTTAAATCATTACCTCTTTTCCACAATTATGAACATCCTCTGTATTCCAGAACAGTGCATATGGGATACACTTGAAACGTTTTAGCATAATTTAGCAGAGAAAATGTTAAAAGAGAACACAAGAACCTCATTTAGCCCACCAGTATCTCAAGTATTTTAGAGGACAAGCAAACAACCTTTCAGTTTAACAAGGTACAAACTACGGGTTATCAGCACTGGCTCAAAAAGCAGCAGAATTCCTAACCTACCAAACACACCAAGTCAAACAAACAAAACAAAAAGTGTTTATTTAGCCAGGAGCTGGATTAGTGTCCCACACAGTCTCTGTAAGAAAAGCTGGAGTGGTTTTGTAGCCAAGCCCCAATTCTGAGCTACCTGCAGATGTTTTTAACAGTTCTAAGAGATCATTCCCCAAGGTGCTTTCCTTGGCCCCCACTGTCATCAAGGATCAGCTGAAACTCCTGAGCTGGGGTTTCACCTGCACCAAGATGCTCAGCTGCCCACCCTGAAGCCTTCCTGGATGTCCCAGATGCTTTCTGAGCACACATTCTGGCCTCCACCACAGCCCCTGGTGATGACCAGAATCACATCCATTTCACCCTGGTGACCCCTCGTGCCCAAAACTGAACTAATCGCTGTACATTAACTTTAACATAAAAAGAACCATACCGGGTCAGGGCATCCAGCAGCAGATGCCTTGAACAAAGCACACAATTTCCAGGTCACATTCTAGTGTCCTCAAGGACTGTTTGAAAATGCAATCAAATCCTTCAGGGGATCAGATTGTTCAAAGGCACTGTATGATCCAAAATCTGGGGATGCTCTGCATTTGTGCAGCAGCAGCTTTGCCAACACAATTCTCTCTCTCAGTTGTTGGGTTCGGTGCAGTGAAAAGGGCAAACAAAATAGATTCTCTACTCAGAAAACTGCAAAGTAAAGAACTCAGGTTTTGTTTTGTGAGTAGCAGTGAGTTACTTAAAGCCCCTCATATCTGGATTATCTATCATCCCATAAGCATTATTTTGTTATCAACAGTAAGCACCCATTACCACTTTGTAACCCTGAGGAAACAATAAATAAAATTTTCGGAAAAAAAAAAAGGCTACACTTGACAAGTGATACACACATTTCCTTAAGCATCACTGGATCACTTCTGAGGTGAGTTCTGGTTCAGAACGAAAGTTCTCAGAGGTAAGCAGAGCTGGCCTGTGCTCAGCCCCTGCCTGCAGTGAAAAGCTCATAAAAAGGTCAAAGGATCTGAAGCACGTTAAGAAACTTTGGTTGCAACTTCTTTCCAGCTTCACTAGAGGATTTTGGATTAAACCTAATTCATGGTTTCAAGGCCACTCTAACAGTTTTAATAAATTAAGTAAAAGCTTTCAATTAGAAGCCACAAAAAAGAAGATTAAAAATTGCCATTTGTAAATCTGCCAGGAGTGCTCAAAAATGTTGATACACTTAATTTCATATTTAAATCTATTAGTAGTATTTAGCATAACCAAATGAGATTTTGTTCTATATATCCTCCAGCTCTACTTCAGAAACAGTCTCTAAAACATCTCAGTGTCAAGATCAGCAAAATATTAAGCAGACAGGGGTTAATTATTTTATAGGAGCCTTTACAGAAGCATTGGCTATTCAAGCTACAAGTCAAAAGCACTGATTCCTTCTACATAATCTTTTCTATTAAGCTACCAGAAATGAAGCGCAGATTTGAATTATAGGCACTTGGTTAAATTTACTTTATACCAGGCAAAATAATTCTTAGCCCTATTGCTAGAAGTTATATATTTATGAAAAGCAAAAATGCACATTTGTGTAAGCACTGTAAGGATGGAAAATAAGACTCCCATAGCAAGGGCACGTGCCTCAGTCAATGAGTGTTGTAATCAGAATTAAATCATCAATTTTCTGCTAGAAAGATGGGGAAAAAAACCCACTTGAGTTAACAGCTTCTGCAGCTTTAAGAGCAACTTTCAAAGCCCTGGAGCTGGTTTCTACCAGCATTCCTGAAACACCTTCCCTCTCCAGCCCATGGAATAAGCTCTGGAACCTCCCAGCTCACACCCTCAGCTCCCTGCCTGGCTGTGATGTGCCAGCCCTGAGTCCTGTTTGCACAGTGCCAGCCCAGCTGGGGACAAGGGACACAGAACCTTGGCTCACAGGGCAGGGTTTCCCTCCAGCACAGGAGGGACTGTGGGCTCCCTCCCTTGCCCTGTGGCACTCAATTTATCTGCTCCAATTTCTCCCTGCCCAATTCCAAACCGGAGATCTTCCCGCAGACAGCAAAGCCAGTGAATCCAGAACCACTGAAGAAGCCCTGACACAGCTGCTGTCTAACACCTTACATCACATACTGATTTTGCACCTGAAAACCTCAAATATATCTGAACATTTGCTTGCAGGTACAGCAATAAAAAACACCCTGGGATATCAGGAATTTTTTATTATTATTAATATGAATGATAAATGCTGCATAATGTTCTTTACCTGGAATCAAGCAAACGTGACAGACACCAAGCTAACAGGAATTGCCCCACAACAGAGCTCAGTGGGAACCTGTTTGACATCAGGTCAGGAAGGAGGTCTGGGAAGTTTTCCCCCATGTCCCATTTCCTTGAACAATGGGGTTGCTCTTATCAACTTGATCCCTGTAAAGATGCACCAGGCCCGTTGTGGCAAGGTGTGCTTTGCTGAGAAACCAGCCTGGGGCAGTTTTACCAGCAGTTCTTACAGAAATTCACACCCACTCCGCAGAGGAACGCTCTACACCAGCACAGTCTCACACAGCTCTGAAGGCAAAGCACCCAAATCTAACACAACAGGTGTAAATTCACTGTTTGAAGTGATTTCTGAATGTGATCAGAACCATGCAAAAATACTACATTTAGGCCACCCTTTCAGAGCTGTCCACAACACACATCAAATTTAACAGACATTTTCAGCAGCTACCAGGTGAATATTTTGGTGCATCCACAAGAAAACACAAGGTGCACATGCAATTTGGTCTAGAGGAAGGTGTCCCTGTCCATGGCAAAGGGGCTGAAACAAGACAAACTTGAAGGACCCTTCCAATCCAAACCATTCTGTGATGAGACTTTTTCAGAAAATCTCAGAGTGCCTCAAACACAAGACACCAATCCAAGACCTTGCCCATGAGCATAGAGTTCAGAACAGGGAATTCCTAAAATCTCAATTACACCCAGATGGACAGAGACTCTCAAAATGCTATTCTGACTCTAGAACTCCTTCAGTAATCAGCTAAAGATCAATATTGACTATTGCCAAACCTCTTCACTGACGCTGCTGCAAATATTGCCAAAGATATACACGAAATGTGCCCTTTGTTCGTTTGTGCTGCTGTCTTGAGGCTCTGTCACAGTGGGTACAGCAGCAATTAATGCATGCCAGGCTACAAAAGCTCTTCAAATACACTAATCTGCCCTGCAGGAACCTCCAATTCATCAAGACAGAAAGTAGAAATGTATTAGAAGACCCCAAGATCTCTCAGGGCATGGAAAAGACCAAAGCCAAAGGCTCCAGGTCTCTGCATTACTACTTAAAGGTCACATTTTATTTCAAGCTGTAGCATGATCTGTATGACTTGAAATGTGTTTTATTACTTTAATTCCCTCTGTGAAACTACAGCAAGACCAAAGTATTTTTCAGGAACTGCTATTAGTCAGTTCATTATAAGTAATGCCATTCTTGCCACTTAATTGTTTGTAAATCTAAGACAGTAATCCATTTAAAAATACCACAGCAAATGCCAATGGAAATGTTAGGTATTGCCCTAACATCTGCCCTTATTAGACACTCCTTAGCAGTTTTTATTTTTAAACTATTTAATGAACTTTCCCCTTGATAAAAACTTGAAATATGCTGACCATTCATGTTTTGGGTAAGGGATACCAGGAAGGTATCTCTCCAACACAATCTTCTGCATGAGTCAGGCTCTGATAGGAGATTTTCTGCGCTCCTCCCTCTGCATGCTGGCAGTCTTTACATTTCTCTTCTTGTTGTTGTGCCAATGCCAGATCTGGCTTAAAAGCAAGACTTGGAAATACCAACAGCTGGTGAAAAATACTCCGCCCAAAATACCAGAAACTCAGCTCAGGAAGGAATAAATTCATTTATTCTAATTATTCTATGCATTTAAAATTAATCCTAACGGCATTAAGTGCTTTTTAAAGTTCAGCCCACTCTAGGAGTCGAAACTCAGGATGGGAAGATTGTAACATTCCAAGTTCCATCAGCAAATCCAGCTTAAATAAAAAGTCACACAACCCAATGAACCATCTAGAAGCCAAAAGTTTCTCACCCACTCTGCAGAGTTAACTCTGATAATTAGCTAATTAAATAATTTCTGATTGTCAGTGTAACAGCTTAATGCGAAAAGAAATGTGAAAGTTAAATGTGAATTACATGTGAAAAAGCTGGAACACAAGATTTGAAACTCAACTACCCCAGTGAAATCTAAATTGTGGTTAAAAGTTTCTTTAAGAAATCAAGTTTCTGAGAAACTCTGGTGATGTGGGAACAAGGAATATTCAATTGGAGAAGGTGACAGAGAATGATGGATGGGGAACTGTGGCAACACGGAAAACAAGATTAATTTATTTCCAAGTTTAATGCCTTACTTTTAAAGCAAAACTCCTCCTCTGTGTCCTGCACTGCCTGGAAAGCAAATTCTTCTCCAAATATGGTTTCACTGAACAGAACTTGCACGTTCCTTCTCCACAAACTCCTTTTACCACCTGCTCCAATGATCACGAGCTCTCCTGGCATTTGCAGTGCTTCACTCCAGGCATGATTCTCCTAGCAACTGCTGTGAGATTTCAGTGCATTTCATTCCTGACTCTTCACATTATCATATAGAATTCCTACAGTAAAGGATTTCCAGGTCTTGCTCAACGTGTCAGCTGCAGCATTGCGAATGAACACTGCAATTACCAAGCTTGATTCCATAATTAGAAATAATTCCAATTATATCTTTAGGTAATTCCCTTCTCCCAAGCATTGAGTAAACACGCATCAAAACTGTGACATCAAATTCCCTGTCACAACAGCAGCATTTGCTGCAACAACAAAAAGCTGTTGAAGAACCAATTCTATATAAGAACAGGCCACTTAATGCTTAAATCTCTGTTATTCTGGTTTTACCCCTATAGGTGTGATCGAAGTTAAATTACTGACAAGACTCACGTGGTTTAATCTCAGTAGCCTGTGCATAATTTAATTTATATGATTTAAATTTATCTGGCGAGTTTATTGAAGTCTCCTCCCTAGCTAGATCGAAACTTCTCATTTCAGGACACTTCCCAAGTAGAGACATGAACAAGTACCTTCACAAACTAAAGATGACCTGAGACAGACAGAAAAGCAGAGTTAAAGCTTTCACTCAATCACAATATCAGGTATCCAGAGATACAGATCTCTGTCACACAATCCCATTTCTGTCACCACAGAAGAGGTTTTAAGAATAAGAGTTCCCTGTGTGTTTTGCCTCAACAATTTCATAGCTTCCAGCTTGACAGAGCTGAACAGAACATTCCCCCAAACTGGCTTCTTATGATGATACAGCAAGTACCTCTATAAAAACTGTGACAGCTTTTGCACAGGTTACACTGAGAGGGGAAAAAAAAAAATCTCAAATACTCATTCAGCTAAAGGCACTAACATGATAAAAACAAAATTTTCATTTAAGAAAAGAGGAATGACTTAATACACAGATTTGCTCAAGAACCAAATTTATACACTGACTCTCCTAAAAGAAATAAGAGCCACTGGCCTTTAGAAAACAACTGCTAAACTGGCTGGATCTCTGCAAAGTAAGTCAGGATTTGGACTGGGCTTTTGCTGCAGAGGCGTCCAAGCCTCCCTTGAACTAAGCACTTCCTCTGTATCGCAAAAGCATCTCCTGTGCTGCCAGAAGACATCCCAATGAAAATGCAATACAGATACTGCAATTAAAACTAACAAAGCCAACCACCCGCAACTGCACTTGTTTATGTTGTCCTTAACCACTACTCACAGCTACAGCACTTCACTCTAACGAGCCTTTACCACTAAAACGCCGGTCACTCCACCTAATTGCCATTGATTACAACACAGCAATTGCGGGCGCCTCACCCTCCAGCCCAGGGTGATGCCGAAAAACCCCGCTCCCCCAGCGGCCCCTCAGCGCTGGGGCTGCTCCAAACCGGGAGCGCTGAGCCCCTCCCCGGGCAGCCCC
>VZRL01000558.1:77307-125703 GCA_013397895.1 Origma solitaria
GGCGGCGCTGAGGAGAGGGTGTGTGAGGGAGGGTGTGTGAGGGGGGTCCTGCCCCGGAAAACTCCCGTGCTCAGCGTTCTTTGTCTCCGGGTCAGCGGCGGCAGGGTCGGGGCGGGAGCACCCCGGGGCTGAGGGAGAGGGGCCGCATTCCCGTGCCGGCCTAAAAACTGCCCTGAGTTTGAGCTTTGCGGGTTTATCCCCATGGATATTTGAATATCCTTCTTCCTCCTCAAAGACCCCCACCCCCGGGCGGGAGGCGATGCCTGGCGCCTCTCCCTCAGTGTTCCTCAAGGCAGAAAATCCCTCACGACCCCCCGTGCCCCCCTTGCACTCTGATAAGAACCCCGTTAGTGCCCTGCACCGGCAACTTATATAATTCCAGGGTATTTTAAACAAACTCCGGGCTCTTCCCTGGGGGGAGAAGGCAGCATGCAGATTCCAGGCTTCTCCCGGCAGTGCTCCGTGGATGCTCCAAAACCTCCAGCCCTTCCCCACAGCAGCAGGACCTGGATTTTCAGCTTCAAACATAACCAGAGTTTTTGGTTATCCCCCCACCTCAGAGATATTTTATTTTCCCTACTTCCTGATCCTGCCTCTCGTTTGTGATTTCTGTTTGGTTTGGCGTTACTCACCATATTTCCAGCAGCTAATGTTTTGTAAATTAAATCAACATCATGGTTTTTTAGAAATGAGTTAGACGTCCCTGGCACCAGCAGCCAAAACACCACATTGGTCCTTAAAACCAGGTCAGGACAGATACACATTGCTAATGAGATTTGGATGTACTTAGAGTGCCAGTGCCCTGGCAGAGTTAGAGAGGAGGGCAAAGGAAAGCCCACAGGACTGGGGATCTCCTGCCCGCCTCTGTCCCCTCCCCACCATCAAACTGTCACCCTAAAGGGACAATTTTGCTGCCCAGGCTTGTAAGAGCTGCTTTCCACCCTAAGTGCCTGGACTCCGTGTATGGGCACAGAAACAAGTTGTATAAAAAACCCCCTGAGCCTGAAATAGGAAAAAGAAATGGGACAAGAGCCTTTCAGGAGTTGTGGAGGCTGCTGGCAGCTGCTCAGGAGTGGCTGAGGGAGCTCTTTCAGCTGCTGTCCTTGCGCTGGCTCAGTTCCCGCTGTCCCCAGTCCCTGTGTCCCCACCTGCACCCTGACCCCCTCTGGCTGCTTCGCTGACCCTCAGCACCTCTTTTTCCTCCTCAGTTCCTTTCCATTAGCTTTAAACGCTATTTCCCCCTCATTCTCAGCCAAAGGCAACTTTTTAATCTTAAAAATAATAAGGAAAAGAAGGAGAGAAAAAATAGGAGCAGATTCCAGATTCCGCTTGGGGTGGTGTTGGTGCGGGCTGATGTTTCTGGGAAGGGATGAGGTTTGGAGGTGCTGCAATGCTTCCCAAAACCTCGGCCCCAGCCAGGCTGGTTCTGCCCCTGGGGACAGCCAGGCTATGGGGGAATCCTGCGGAATTTCTCCTGTTCCCAGTGGGCTCTCCACAGCATCCCAAAGGCAAAGCTTGGCTTTTCCAAGCAGCAAAATACCCCCTTTGGCTTTTGGTCCAGCATCATCCTCTTCCTTCCTTCTCATGATTTTCTCCTCCATAAGGAATCGAGGATCCCAGCCCTGGGGGCAGTGAGTGCCCATCCTCACTCTTTTTTCCTTGCAGCCACTTTTTGGCCTCAGAGTGCTGCCTGACAGGAGACAGAGATGACCAAGGAAGAAGACCTACCAGACTGGAACTCATCCAAGGAGTTTTATGAAAAATATGAGCCGAAGGAGGTTTTGGGCAGGTAAAGATTTTGTTTTGCCTTCTTTTTTTTTTTGGCTAGCAGCTTGTTTTGGTTTCAGGAACTCCAGTGCCAGATAGGAACAGCTTTCCCTGGGAATCTGATACAAACAGGGCCCACAGGCAGCATGGGGCTAAAAATAGCATGGAACAGCACTTTCCATCAGCTCAAAAACCTTCTGTCCCACCGAGACAGGGTGACAGAGCGAGACCCGCTCGCGCATGAAAATCCTGGCCAGCCCAGGTGCCGGTGGCTGGGCAGGCAGGGATGGAACCCCCGTTTTTTGCCTGTTGTCCCTGGCAGGGGGGTGAGCAGCGTTGTCCGGCGGTGCATCCACAAAACCACGAGGCAGGAATATGCCGTGAAGATCATCGACATCACGGCAGGGAACATCTCCCCCAAGGAGGTGCAGGAGCTGCGCGAAGCCACCACGAAGGAGATCGACATCCTCCGGAAGGTCTCGGGCCACCCCAACGTCAGTAAGTCAGGCCTTGAGTATCCAAGGGGGTTTTCCTCAGTGTGCCCCCAGGAAGGGTTTTTGGGGTGAAATCCCTGGATGATGCAGGGCACTGCTCAGAGCATTGTTTGTTCTCCCTTCACACACACCCCAGCAGTGCCCCCCATGTTGTCTCCCAGCCACAACACTAGTGAAGATCAACTCCTCATTAACTCAATTAGCAGTTTAATCAGCAATTTTTAGTCCATTGATGGACAGGAATACTGTGCTCACAGCCCCTGTTGTTTTTTTTGCAGTCCAGCTGAAGGACAGCTATGAATCCAGCACCTTCTTCTTCTTGGTGTTTGACCTGTAAGTACTGCCTGGCTCAACACTGGGCCCACTCCTTTTGTGCAGATTGGTCCCAGCTTTTTATGGCCCAAAAATGGCAAAGTGGGGGGATAACGAGCTCTTGCTTAAAGCAGAATCAAGCTTTGATTACTGCGAGCTCATTGCAGCCCTGCTGCCAGCACTGTTTCCCCTCCGTCAGCGGCTCAGCGCTGCTCGGGTTTCCCTGTAACCTTTGGTGGGAGCTGTCACGCATCCCTGAGGGTTATTTATATGCTCAGTGGGACCAGGGTGTCTGCGACACCACAATTCCCAAGGCCAGGGCAGTGCAGTGGATGTCAGAGGAGTGGGATGGCACTGGGATAGCCCCATCCCTGCCCCACCTTTGATGGCTGGACTTGGTAATCTTAAAGGTCTTTTCCCACCTTACCAAGTCTGATTCTCTCTGAAATGTGCCCTCTCCAGGCACAGCCTTTTCTCCTCCTGCCTGGTATTTTACTGAAATATATAAAGGCATTTTTACCCCTTTTTACGAAAGTTACTTTGTGCTGTTAAGGGGCAGCAACCCCTGGGTGATCCTCCGTAGGGACTCAGGTTTGCTGTTGCAGTTCTGCCTGATTCTTTTTCCACTCCCTCGTGCAGGATGAAGAGAGGGGAGCTCTTTGACTACCTCACTGAGAAAGTCACTTTGAGCGAGAAAGAAACCAGGTAAGGCCAGGTGCACAGGGGTGAAAATCACCTTGCAAGATCACAGCTTGGCTTTGAGGGATGGCCTTGCAGCCAGGGCTGAGGGCACTGTCCCTGTCCCCATCCCTGCGCTCGTGGTGCTGGTGGGTATTTGGGATAGGGGATGAGCTGTCCCCCATCCCCAGGAAGATCATGCGAGCGCTGCTGGAAGTGATCCAGTACCTGCACTCCATCAACATCGTCCATCGGGACCTGAAGCCGGAGAACATCCTGCTGGATGATGACATGAACATCAAGCTGACGGACTTTGGCTTCTCCTGCCAACTGAACGAGAATGAGAAGCTCAAAGGTAGGGGGATGGCTCAAAGGAGGGGGTGGGGGTGATGCCACCCTGTCGTGGCAGTGCCCAGGGCGAGCCAGTCAGGTTTCTCCAGCCCCACTGTGGGTGCAGATTGGTGTTGGTGGGCTCGTGCTGTCCTGCTCACACAGTTCTGCCTGCACATGGCCTCCACACCTCTCTCCTTGCCATGAATAAGTTGCTGCCCATTTGGAAAACCATCCTAGTCATTCCACTTCTTTTTTCCTCCAGTTGATCCTCATTACCCCATCCATTTTATTTCCCCCAGATCCTACATGCAGAGCCACATATCCAGCAACAGGCATCCCCTCCCACAAGCATGCATATGATTCTCTCTGCTCACTTTCTAATTCACAAAAAAGTCACCAGTGGGATGCACACAAGTTGTAATTCCTCCCTGCAAGCACCATCCCTGCAAAAATCCCACCTTGGCCTGCCTGTGGGCGGCACCAGGGTGGCTCAGGGGGATGCTCTGCCCTTGTCCCTGTCCCCACAGAGATCTGTGGCACTCCTGGCTACCTGGCCCCCGAGATCCTGCAGTGCTCCATGGATGACGAGCACCAAGGCTACGGGAAGGAGGTCGATATGTGAGTAAGACTTCCCCTCCACCTCACCCTTGGGCTGCTCCCAAAACACAAATGTGTGACACACGGCCAGAATTGTGCTGATGGGGACCTGTCAGAGTGTTAGGAAAGAACTGAATGATGCACTAAAAGCCAATATTGGTGGCTGTGAGGGGCTGTCTGGGTCACCAGGCACAGAGCAGTGGGGACAAGCCCATCTCCCCTCAGAAGGCAGGAGGGAAAGCAACACTTCTGTTCATAAAAGCTTGGGTTGAGCTCCAAGACACGGGGTTTCTAAACACACCTTGTGCAGCCCCTGAGCAAGCAGCCAGCTCAGGGCAGCCCAGCAGAGCTCTGCAGGGACTTTGCCACCATCTCTGGTGGCTTCATGCTCAGGTCTGCAGTGGTTTCAAG
Organism: Origma solitaria; assembly: GCA_013397895.1. NCBI lineage: Eukaryota > Metazoa > Chordata > Aves > Passeriformes > Acanthizidae > Origma > Origma solitaria. Next base: position 81,900 of record VZRL01000558.1, read on the forward strand.
ACCAGGCACTTGAAACACCCTGGGGCATTTTCAGTTTGAGCCCCACTGTTTAACTGCCATGCCAGGACAGCTGGCACTCCACCCTAGGGCATCCAGCCTCGCTGGCATCACCTCGTCCCACCTGCAGCACCCCCTCCCTTCCCTAAAAAACCCAGCAAAGATCAAATACTCCATCTCAAGGCATCTTCCTGCAGCATCCAGCGAGCAGCTCTGCTCAAACCCCCCCAGCAGCGAGCTCAGGCTCCTCCCCAGGCACAGGCAGGGCAGTTCCCTGCTGCTTTTCCAGTGAGGCAAGGCAGGTGTGGGCACCAGCAGACCCAGCTGGGTGCCCAGGGCTGTCCCTGGGGTGCTGGAGGGGCCGTGTGGCTGCCCACAGGTGGAGCACCGGGGTGATCATGTACACGCTGCTGGCCGGCTCGCCGCCCTTCTGGCACCGCAAGCAGATGCTGATGCTGCGCATGATCATGAACGGCGATTACCAGTTCGGCTCCCCGGAGTGGGACGACCGCTCTGACACCGTCAAGGACCTGGTAGGTGCTTGGGATGGGAAAACTTGGAGCGGGGATGTTGGAGATCCCTGGGATGCCTGAATGGATGCCATGCCCTCTCAGATCTCGCGGTTCCTGGTGGTGGACCCGCGGCAGCGGTACACGGCGGGCGAGGCGCTGGCACACCCCTTCTTCCAGCAGTATGATGTGGAGGAGGTCCGGCACTTCAGCCCCTTCCGGAAATTCAAGGTGGGGATGAGGCTGGGAGCTGCAGGAGCCGGTGTTGGGATGGGTTTTCCAGCTGAGCTGGGAGAAAGTGGGAGTTCAGAAATTGGGATTTGGGAGGATGCGGCAGCCTGGTAGAGACCCCTCTCCAAGCAGACCCCTTCTCTTTGGGGCTTTCTGGTGCTTCCTAAGGGCTTTTTCACAGAAGGGGATTAAGTGAGAAGGGAGAAACTGCCTCTCATCTCCAAAAAAAGCATGAAAAGAGCTGGAGTGTTCAGTCTGGAGAACAGAAGGCTCCAGGGAGACCGTAGAGCCTCTTCCCATTCTGAAGAGGCTCTAAGAGAGGTGGAGAAGGGCTTTGGACAAGGGATGGAGGGACAGGACAAGGGGGAATGACAGAGGGCAGAGTTAGATGGGATTAGATAGGAAGATTAGTTAGATGGGAAGAAATTCTTCCCTGGGAGGGAGGTGAGGCCCTGGCACAGGTTGCCCAGAACAGCTGTGGCTGCCCCTGGATCCCTGGAAGTGTCCCAGGCCAGGCTGGACAGGGCTTGGAGCAACACGGGATAGTGGAAGGTGTCCCTGCAGGGAATGGAATGAGATGAGCTTTCAGGTCCCTTCCAAGCCAAACCATTCTGTGATTCCCTGGCATGAACCCCTGTCCTTTGCAAGCCCCACAGGGACTAAACTGTGCCAGGCACTGGGCCACTCTGGCCCTTTGTGGGAATTCCCCTGGATCCCACGTTGCTGTGGGAATTCTCCTGGATCCCAGGCTGCTGTGGGAATGCCCCTGGATCCCATGCTGCTGTGGGAATTCCCCTGGATCCCATACTCCTGTGGGAATGCCCCTGGATCCCATACTCCTGTGGGAATGCCCCTGGATCCCAGGGTCCTGTAGGAATTCCCCTGGATCCCATACTGCTGTGGGAATGTCCCTGGATCCCAGGCTGCTGTGGGAATATCCCTGGATCCTATACTGCTGTGGGAATGCCCCTGGATCCCAGGCCGCTGTGGGAATGTCCCTGGATCCTATACTGCTGTGGGAACGTCCCTGGATCCCAGGCTGCTCCCTGTGCCACAGGTGATCTGCCTGACCGTCCTGGCCTCGGTGAGGATTTACTACCAGTACCGGCTGGTGAAGTCAGTGACCAGGGAGCTGGTGGTCAGGGACCCCTATGCCCTCAAGCCCGTCCGCAAGCTCATCGACGCCTGTGCCTTCCGCACCTACCGCCACTGGGTGAAGAAAGGGGAGGCCCAGAACAGAGCTGCCCTCTTTGAGAACACCTGCAAGGCCATCCTGCTCACCCTGGCCGCCGAGGAGGAGCTCTTCTGATCAGCGCTGCCTCAGCCCCTGGCTTGGCTCTCAGTAGGCGAGTAAAATCTTTGAAAACAAACTGTGATTTCTGGGTTTTTGAATTTTCTTTCACTGGGCTCAGGTCAGGTGCAAATGCAAACCCTGGAGACAGCTGGTGTGTCCCACTGTTTGGTTGGAGAAGCCATCTTTTAACACAGCCATGACCAGCTGCAGCTCCCCATTGGGAGGCTTAGCCCTCAGGCACCCCCAGTGGTTTTTTGGGACAGAGTGCCCTGAGCAGTGTCCTTGCCCACCCATGTGCTCAGGGCTCCTGCTCCCATCGGCTTTGGTGCAGAGCTTGTGCACAGAGAGTTTGTGCTGGCTGTAACTCCTGGGAGAGGTGGGTTTGTGTCACCTGTCACATCATTTTGGCACTGCTCAAAGGCCAGTCCACGTGCCCTGTTTTACTCCTGGGGAGGCTCAGCATGCAGCTGGGACTTCCCAAGGGAATGGGAACTGATTTTGAATCCCCCTCGCAGGGATGTGCCCCCATTGCTTTCCCTCTGGCAGCTGCTGCTCACCAGTGGTCACAGGGGGCTGTGGGTGTCCCCTGGCTGGGGCTGGGGGTCAGAGCAGCTCTGGCCCAGTCCCACACATGCACCCCTGTGCTTCTTTAACACGGACAGGAGAGCTGGAATATCTCTCACCCCAAAAGGATGGGACAACAGGACACTACAGATAGTGTCCCCAAAAGGACTCTACAGACAAACCCCTGCCTGCCATTCCCAATTGTTGCTCCCACCCAAACCTTCCGGTGCCGAAAAGGCTGAAAATATTTATTGCTAATTTTTAAAACAATTGGGGTTTAAAGGAAGTGACAGCTGGGGGTTACTGTTCATCTCCACAGGAGAAAATGCCTCAGGTGTTCCCCAGTGAGCTCTCAGAGCTCAGGTTTGGTCTGGCTTTTCCAGGCTGGGACGGGCGGGATGTCGGCAGCGCAGCGGAAGCTGAGGTTGTCAGAGGCCGAGTCTGGTGTGTTCCCCATCCTCACAGGGAAAGAGAGACCGAAAATTAGGGATCCTTCCTAGTTAACACATTTCCCTCATATGTCACAACCCTCACAACCCTAATGTGTTGCTTATGACCCTAATGTGACCTGCTAGAACAGGCTAGAAACATCTTCCACTTTGCCTGAATAACTTCGAGAAAAGTATTTAATTATAAATACCTCCTGGAAAACAGACATGATTTGAGAAGCAATTAAGCATGGATTTATAGCAGGGATGTTTTTAGCCACATTTGTAGTGTGCTCTGCCAACTCCTCAAAAAAATCACATAGGAACAAACAAACATCTTTTAAAATAAACCCACATTCCAAATAAAACCAACCCAGAGCAATCCTTGCGAAGCAGTACGTGGGCTTTGGCCAGACCTACCTGGTGGTGACACGAGCTCTGTGGTTTGCAGAGCCATCTGCAGTGTCAATCCATGAGGCTCCTCTTAGCACCTGCATGTTCTGAGCCCTGCGTGCCCGTCCGGGAGTCAGGAATTCCGATGCTGTCCATTCCCAGGTGTTTCCCAGCAGGTCATAGAGCCCTGAGATGGATTTGTGGCACAATTAGGAGAGCAGGTTTGCAAAGGCTGCAAATCTGGTGCATGGGAGGGGGCACAATATTCAAAGCGTCATTCAAGAGCGTGGTTTAACGGTGAGGCTGAAGAAATTCCTCACTGTATTTCAAACTTTAATGTGTCTCATCATTTCCCATGTGCATGAGGGCATAGCCGCTAAGCAATGTCCTTGGAATTCTTGTTCCGGCACACTGAATTGCAAAATAACTCGGTTTTAATTAAAAGGAGGTGGTTTTGTGCCTGAAGTGCAGCAGGTGCACCCCAGCCAACTCCAGCACCAACCAGTGATGCTTTTCATGAGCTCAGTTATTCTACCCAGATGTTAACGCGACCCCACACATCTGAAACTCTGCCCCATCCCCAGGATTTGATAATTAACGTTAATTGAGGAGGCAGATGCCATCCCCAAAGCAGGCTGAGGGTGCTCTGTACCGTAGCTGTTCTGAGGAGGGAAGGCTGTCACTGGGGAGACGCCGTGGTACCCATCCTCAGCCGTGTCCCCACGAGGGAAGTCACCCTGGGGGAACAAAATCCATTCAGAGCAAAGAACCACCCCAAGTCCTGCTCCTCACAGGGCTGTGCTATAATTTGATTAGGCAAATAACTCTCTGGTGTAAATTTATATTGGTCAAGAGGGATCAACAACCTGAAGTTGTCCCAAGACCCTTTTCAAACAAATTCATGCATGAATTTTTAGCAGCAGTAAAATCCTGTTTTCCCAGGGAAGATGGGCTGAGCCCAGCATGGCTACGGTGATTTTTAGGCTCTTACCTGCCACAGGTTTGTACGGTTCGGCTGGAACTTGTTTCCCCAGGGATACATCCTTTCTGCCAAGGAGGAAATGACACCTGTTAGCCTTGGGTCACTGCAATTTGTAACCAGGATTTGGTGATTGTCCTTTTCTGCTCAGCTTGGGATACTGAGGTTTTTATTAATTAATTTTATTATATTATTATTAATATTATTACACTCTTAGGCCAAAAGAGGTGGTTCAAACCCCCCAGATTAACCCCTGGAATGAGGTTTGGATCTGGTGGAACTAACACCACTCAATGCTGGTTTGGGAAAAGCTCAGAGCTTGTGGTACGTACGCTCCAGTCCTCCCCTGGCAGCAAATTCCCACTCCTCCTCTGATGGGAGCCTCTTCCCTTTCCAGGCACAGAAGGCCTGAGCATCGTTCCAGCTCACGTGCAGCACTGGGTAATCCAGCCTGTCCTTGATGCTGGAGCCAGGGCCTGAAGGCTGGGGGGAAGTGAAACAGATTTTAATTCATTTTAGAAAACTCTCATTACAAAGGGAATAAGGGGTGGAAGAGATGAAGGAATGGAAAATGTTTTCCCCCATTTTTGGTCAATAAAATTCAGCACACACAACACGAATGAGCTCACAGAGTGGGGAGGATCACACCAGGATTTTACCCACCTGTCTCCAAAAAGCCTTCTCGATGGGCAGCCACCACGGGGCTGACTGAGGAAAGAAATGAAAGCAGATTAAAGGTGGGCTGGTGACAGCTGGACTGGTGACACCATCCTGCAGCAGGGTGTGTTAGTCTGGGAAAGGCTCAGTGCTGCAGTTGGAGCTTATCACAGGCACTGGGATGGTGCTTTCCCACAGCGCAGAGGCTTTTAAAAGTGAAAATAGATCAAGAGGCTCATGCTGTTCAGTTTTTCTATTTAAAATTTGATTATTAGAGTACTTAGAAACACATTTTACTTGCTCCAGCTCCAGTGCTCAGAGAGGATGGAAACAGAGGAGCACATGAATCAACCCCAGCTCAATCCTGGTGAGGTTCAAAAGCAAAACCAGCCCAGACTAAAGAGAAACCTCTGAGAACAGCCAGGCTCTGCAAAGAGGCAGCTGCTCCTCAGTGGAAAAGCAACACCACCATCAGTGAAACTCATCAGAGTGAAACTCATTGTGGGATTCAGATTTACCTCCAGTTTTTGGGTGACTTTTTTTTTCAGCTCTTCAGATACGAAATCCTCAAAGACAAAGCTCCAGCCAAATGCTTCTGCTTCTGTTTTGTATTTCTTTTCTCTAACAAACTCCCTGGCATAAATACAACATGCTCTGGGTAGGAGTTCTTCAAGCTCTTACCCACAAATCTGAACGTGCAACAAGTTCAGAGCAAGGCAAAAGGTACAAAACCTCCAGACCCCCCAGCTTCAGCTGGTTTGATTTAGGTTCAACAGATAAAACAGCCCAATGTGCATCTCTTGACAGATTTGATAGTTTTTATGCAGCTAAACTCAGCCTGCACTCAGGTTTCCATAATTGCAGAGCTAAAAAATCCCTTAAAAGCCAATAAAACCTGTGGCTGCTGTTAGTGGAATAGGAGAAGACAGGAAGAAAAGGGGGAGAGGTAAAGAGTAGGGAGAGAAGAGAGAAAGGAGAAGAAAAAGAGAGGAAGAAGAGAGCAGGAGGAGGAGAAAAAGGAGGAAGAGATGAAAAAGAGAAGAAGAAAAGAAGGGGAAGGAAAGGGGGAAAAGGATAAAAAAGGAAATAAAAGGAGGGATGTTTGCAAGCTACAGTGGCACAATAGTTCAGCTTACACCTATGGGGTGATTTATTACTGACAGACACATTTTTTTTCTGATGAGCCCCCAAGCACTGGCTTTCACACCCCAGGAACCAGCCCCAGAACACACACCTGCCCCTGCCCACAGCCACCCGCGGCACCGAGGGCTCACCTGAAGTCCCTGTTTGTGACCGGGTGTTTGTCCAGAGCAAACGGCTTCACTGTCACCTGCCTGGCGGGCCCCTCCTCGCTGCTCCTCTCCAGGGAGCTGGATCCCATCTGGAAGGTCCCTCCGGGCAGCTGCACCATGCCCCCATCCTCTCCGAGCGCTAAAAAAGGAGAGATTCAGCACAAATTTAATTTTTAAACACGAGTGAGATGCAGTTACCGTCGGGATGTACCCGCGTGTGCTGGAGGGGGATGACAGCGATTGGTCAGGGGATTTTAAATCCCATTTTCGGGAAGGGATGAACAGGATGCTCCGCCCGGGGGGATTTTAGGGGTGCCGCGGCTCTCACCGCGCTGAGCCCCCAACACCCCGCAGCACAGCAGCACCAGCCCCGCTGCCGTTCCCATGCCGGAGCCGCCGCAGGAACCGCGGGGCCCCGACCCGGAGGTGCTGCGGGCTCGGGAAGCGCTTCCGGGCCTGCCGAGCACGGCGGGGCTCGGGGACATCCGTGCTGGGGCAAAAGGCGATTTGTCACTCGGGGTTCAAACCGCCTGGCACCGGAGTCCTCCGCAATCCTCCCGCACTAGAGGTTTTTTTTTGTGGTGTTTGAGGGTTTTTTTAAGGTTTCCGTTCAGCAGTCACGTGCCCCAGGAAGGAAACCGTTAACACAAAGCACCGCGGAAATTAGGGAAAATCCTTGCAGAGGGCAGGAGCCTGTTCCGGCCACACCCACTTAAAGCTGCACCCGGGCCTCGACCTGCTCTACCACTCATTGTCCATAAAAAATAACCCAGTGTTAAAAATCCAGCCCTTAAGACAAGGGTGACAACTTTGAACACATCCTTCACCCCACTTCAAGCCATTCTGCAGTCAGTGAACTCAGGTTTATTCACAAGCAAGTACAAAACTACTAAACGATTGCCTTAAGAAAACTGGATTAAAATTTTCTGACCAAATTCCAGGCCTGATCCCACTCTGTTGCCACAGCAGACTTGAGCAGAGGTTTCACAAAATTCCCAAGAGTAGGACTCAGTACAGCCCCTCCCTGCAGAATGTTCAGGAGGGGGTGAAGGTTAAAGAACAGACACCCAAAGCACAGAACAGAACAGTTTATTGGGTAAAAATGGAAAGCAACTGCAGCCGTACAGTTCAGTGAAATCAAAAATAAATAACTCCTTTTTAGAGCCAAATCTTTGATTAAGTTGCTAAGATTTTGAGTGGCCGTGTTTACCAAAGGGGCTGCCCCTCCTGGCAGAGTGACTTCTGGTGCTGGGAGATCCACCACAGCCAAGGACAGGGCCCTGGGGTGGATTCCTTGGAGAAATTCCATCCCAAGAGCAGCTCCAGCTCAGCCTTTCAGAGAGGACATTCCAGCTCGCATGATTTCATCCACCAAGAGAATGTTGCTGGCAATCACCGTGCTGGAAATAGGAAATAAATTGTTACAATTGCCAAACTCAGCTTCATTTTTGTGTTTCAAGATACCATCCTGTGCCTGGGATCCCCCAGTTTTACACCACTTGAACAGAGTGCTGTTTGAAGTGAAATACTGTCACCCTTACCATGAATGAAGCAGCTGCTTTTTGACATTGTAATTATCCCAGATTCCTGCTGCTGCAGCCACCATCGGCTCCCCTGCAACAGAAATGAAACAGCCTTTAAATACTCAGTTCAGACAGAGACTTTCTGCATTCAGCTGATATCAGTCACTGCATCCAACAGTGTTCCCATGTGCTTTATCCTCTAAAAACCTCAAACCAGAATGCACTGAAGTACAACTGCAGCAGCAGGACACCTGGCAAGGCTTCTGTGCAGCTTTTTATCAATAAAGGTACAACTTTCTGCATTCAGAGGAATTTTGATTTCACAGAGCTGGGCCAGGTTCTTTCTGGAGTATCACCCTGTGGTTGAGGGAGTCCTTACCAGTGTTGAGATCAACCCCAGTGAGCTGCCCTGACTCCACGTGCTCTGCCTGGACCTTCACCAGCGTCTCCTGGGGATCGTACCCCGAGTTCTGAGCGAGCACCTGGCACAGAACAGAAAGATTGCTTCATGTTGGCAATGCCAGAGCCGTCCGGCAGAAAAAGCACAAAGTCTGTGTGTGCTTTAAAGCCACTTCATCACCCAGGAACTCCCTATACCTTAGGAATGATGAGCAGAGCATCAGCAAAAGCCTGAACTCCCAGCTGGGCTCTTCCTTTCACGCTGGGTTTGTGTTTCACAAGAGCATTGGCTACTGCAACCTCCAGTGCCCCTGCTCCTGGCACCACACATCCTGCAAGGGAAAACTCCACAGTCAGCACCTATTTCAATCTAAACAGCTCATTTTTGGTGGAGTTCGATTTCTTCCCTCCATATCTTGTACCTGAACAGGTGAGTACTTATACAAGTATCAACTACTTGCAAACACAAAGCGGCAGAACTATAAAATCACCTCACATTTAGCTTGGGCTTGGACTGAAGTGGGTACCAAGGAAGCCGAAAGGTAATTCCCTAATTCTGAGTTTCTACAGATCCTTAGCATGACTAACAGGGAGGGAACTCACCATCCTCAATGGCATTTTTCACAGCCCGCAGCCCATCCCTCACGGCATCCTTGATCTGGGTGAGCGTGTGCTTGTTGGGGCCCCTGATGAGCAAGGTCACAGAGCGGGGGTTCTCACACTTCTCAATGAAGGTGTATTTCTCCTCTCCCTGTGGAAAATGGGGTCATGTTTTCCTGTCAGCCACTTACTTCATATCAGTGTGTACACAAATAAATAAACTGGATGTTTTCAGGCTCAGCTCTGCACTGACAGCACTTCAAGAAGTGATGAGAAGCAGCAGAACTTTGTTTGTATTTTCTGTCTTTGACAAGAGCAAATGTTTTTCACACAAAGTTCACATCCAAGTGGGTTTTAAGTATTTTAATTCAATACTCCAGCTTTGCTCTGCAAACACTTGCCCGTACTCACCAGCGTGTACTCATAGACGAGGCCTGCATGTCCCAGGCAGTCAGGAGTGAGATCCTCCACGGAGTTCATGGCAGTGCCACCACAGGCCAGGGTAAGTCTGACAGAGAACATGGACAGCTCAGCTTTCTAGTCAATAAAACCCAAAGCCACTGACAATAAGTGGAGGATTTCAGCATGCAGATCCTAGTTCTGGAACAGTTTGTTTCTGTTCATGGAAGAGCTCTTTAAAAAACAAACTGTAGAATTAAGTCTCTTCTGTAGGAGTCTGCATTTGAAGCATCCTGAGAGCTTGAAGTGCCCATTCTACAGTCTGTACAAACTGCTGGGAGTGACACCAGGAAGAGCTGGACAGATTGAAGTGGAATTTTTAGCCAAGCCCATAAAGGTGGATTTAAGCCAGACTTGACTCCCTGTCTCAGTTTGGAAGAGCAGGTTGTTTTACCCTCTCCTCTCCCCAAAACTGACCTTTCCATGTTCCTCCTTTTAGCTCTCCTCAAAGCAACTATTCCTTCTTTGGCAAGGGCATCCAAGGAAAACGGATCAATTCCCTGGAAAGGAACAAAGTGACCATCAGGAAAGACAAGGCTAAAACACCTTCTCTCAGTCTGACACTAAGAAGTTCTTCCTCAAGGCTCAAAGATGATCTCAAGTAGGAGCTGTACATTATATTCAGAAGAATCAGCCTAAATTTAGCTAATTCTGTCTCAATAACTGTACCAGCTGAGTCAAACAGCACTTGGCTTGCCAAGGAAGTCAGCATTTCAAATTAATTTTTAGTTATATTCTTCACCTCACCTTCTGGTTGATCACCACAAATCCTTTGTCTGAGTCTCCACAGACTTTTCTTTTCAACTCTATGATTTTTTTGACTCTGTCTTCAATGAACTTTCTTTCTGCTTTTACCAACTTCTCCCTCTCTTCAGCACTTTTGTAGAAGAATCCAGAGCTCACTTCTCTGAAGGGGAAAAAACCCCACAAAAAAGCAGTGAGAAAAATTCCTCTCTGCTGTAGAAATAAACTTAAGCATAAAGAATGATCCTTTCAGTAACATTCTAAAGAAATCAACTCAAAACAAACAAGTCCCCCAACCCACACTGCTGTTTCTGCTCTCTAGCTCAGACCTTTTCCACTTCAAAAAATAAGGCAGACACTTGAAACGGAAAGAACTCTGAAGCGTGTTTACATGTTTGCTCTAGAAAAGCAAATTATGCCCAAAAAAGGACTTTCCAACTTTCTGTGATGACAGAACAAGATAAAAACCACTCTGCCTCTCACTGACATTTTTTCGGCCATCACCTTTCCCAAAAGTGCTGCAGAAGGGCCATCACCTTTCACCTTCCCAGTCCTTTTGGTTGGTGTTTAAGGACACCTTAAATAAAACTCCTTAGGCCATGAGCATTTGCTGTGCACTCACGTTTTCTCATACTCCAGAGACACATTGCAGGTAAGAACAAAAGCATCTTCCACTCTTTTCTTCATGTCAGGGTGGCGAGCTCCATGATCCAGAACCAGCCCCCTGATCAGCCTGCAAGATTGAAAACCATTCTGTGTGTTAATGTATATAAATATATCATTTCATGGAGTGCAGACTGGTCAGAGAGAGGAACTGGTCCAACTCAAACTGCCTGGGCACTGTGCTGGGGGTGAACAAGGATTGTGTATTCCCCTTCCAAGGGCATGCCCATTCCCATAAAAAAGCACACCAGGCACAGTGAAAAAGGAATTTGCTCTGGCATGGTGTCTGACTGCATTAGCTACTGACGAAAGCTAGCGCAGAATTCATCCATGCACTGAGGGAATACAAAGCCTATGGAATATCCAATCCACAATCCTTTTATCAAATGCTGATTTGTAATTAACAGATGCCAACCTAAAGCATCATCAAGCCACAGACTAAGAAAAAAGAGTATTTATTAAGAAAAAAGAGTATTTATCCAACATTGTTAAGCCAGTGTTACTCTTTGCCATTCACGAATTTCACCAGGGAATCAAGTTCAGTGACTGAGAAACTTCTGCCAAGATATTTCTGGCTGAAATACATATTTCTGCCTTTCTTTCAGCCCCTCCCCAGAAATTTCTCCAGTGGTAGCTTTAGGATATCCTAAAATGGAACCAAAACCCCCCAGGCTACTCAAACCCCAGGGCCCCATTAAATTGAAGCTCAAGGATCCTCCTGACTTACGTTGTGTCTGTTTCTGATTTGTGCTTCATCTCCATGATTTCCACCATGTACAGGTCAATGGGCTCACCTGGTTTTCTGACTGTCAGAACAGAATCTACCACAGCCTGCAAGAGAAGGGAGGGGAAATGTCGCAAAGGGACCATTAATTTTCCAGTGTGCAAGTTCACATCTTTCCATCCATTCCCTCAAGTGATAAGCCCAGCACTTTGAAAGCTGGATATCTTCACACCAACAGGCAGAGGTGACAGGGACACTCACCTCTGTCAGGATGTCAGCAAGCTCAGCATGGACTTTCGTCCGGAGGGATGTCCTGGCAACATCTATGAGGGTCTCCCTGTCCATCTCCTTGGATACTTTGACCTGCTCCAAAACCTCAAGTGCTTTTTCCTTGGCAATCTCAAATCCTTCTGCTACTATTCTAGGGTGCAAACCCTAATGCAAGGGAAGAGAAATCATTAAACAATGGAAGACAAAATGGTCCTTTTTACACAAACAGAACCCATGGTTTTAACATTCCATGTAACGGCAAAACATAGGGAATATGCTACAAAGAAAAGGTGTTCTGTCCTTCTGAATACATATAAAAGGAATGCAAATCCTTCCAATGCAGAGGAAAAGTACAGATTATTCTAGCACAGAACTGAAACCAAGGGAACTACAAAGCACACTTGGCTGTTCACTGTGCAACATCAAGGGCTGTTCTTAACTGAAAATACCCCAAACACCTGCCCTCAGGGAGGAGCTCCTTTTTAACACACAAGGAGTGGTTTGACTCACACAAAACAAAGTAACAGCAGGTATCACGCAAAGCCTGAAGAGCTACAGTATCCACAATAAGTGGGTTTGATTTTGAACAAGTTTTAAGTCTTCCTCTCCAGCTTTTTTCCCTTTTTACAACTTCCGTGATACACTCATTTTAAGCTAAAAAATACATTTATGTTTCACTTGTATTAAACATGAAAAAAACCCCTGAAGGGTCTCAGTGAAGCTTTTAACTTTAACTTACAAAAGAACACTGCATACACACCTCAGAAATATAAAGATCTGCCTGCTTTAGGAGTTCTCCAATGATCAGGACATTTGAAGTGGTGCCATCTCCAGTGATGTCATCCTGTGCTGTTGCTACTTTTGCTATCAAGGAGGCCGTGGGGTGTTGGATTTGCTAGACAAAAACAACAAATTGAGGAGTTAAGTATCACTGCAGTGGTACAGCAAACAAAATTCTGAGATCAGCTAAGAAAGTATTGAAGGTGATGTTTTAGTGGTTTATGGCAATTCAACAGGTTTGAACAAATAACAATCATTCTGACAGTAAGGTGATTGAATTAACCCATATAACACTGTTTCTCCCTCAGATATGCATCTATACACAAAAATGTTGAGTGCTCAAAGCCAAACTAGTCCTTCACTCACTCAGAGCTTGATGGGGAATGGATGCACCATCACAACCAGGCTGGCACTAAATCCATTGTATTTAGAGTTAATTAATTTATCTCTGTATGATCAGCACTGTACATACCCTAATTGGTTTGCTACTCCTTTGGCTGGTTATTTTACTCATTCTTATGGAGCCCTTTATATTTTTCACATTATTTTCTTTACAGTATTACTTTAACCTGAACATACTTCTTTAGCTTCCTCCCAAGGGACATTTTGCTTCCAATGGATAAGGGTGGGTGGGGCAGTGAGGGACGCGACGCCCCCTCACCCAAAGGCGCTCGTCCCCCCTAAATCCCTCCCTGCGAGGATCAGCCCCAGCTCACCATTTCCTGCAGCAGCACGTTGCCATCTTTGGTCAGCTTGATGTCTCCGGACCCCGACACGAGCCTGCGGGCGGCACGGGCGGGTGAGCAGCGCCCCGGCCCCAACACACGTGTGGGGCCGCGGGCCCGCACCGCTCCCTCCCATCCATTCAGCCATCATCCCTCTCCGGTCCCGAAACACGTGCGCGGCCGCGGGCTCGCGCCGCTCCGTCCCCATCACTCCATCCCTCATCCCCTCAGCCTTTGTTCCCCTCCGCATGTCCCGGTCCTCCCCCCGCCTCCCCTCACGCCTCCCCTCAGGCCATGCTCCCCCCCAACCCCACCCCTGGCGAGAGGCGCGGGAGCTCCCTCACATCTTCATGGTGCCCTTGGGCCCCAGGTTGGTCCTGAGCACGTCCTGCAGCCCGCGGGCCGCGCTGATGTTGACGGCCAGCGCGGCCTGGGCACGGGCCACCTCGGCCTTGGGGTTGATCGCCTTCACCGCCATGACTGCGCTCCGCTCTGGGCCGCGCCGGGCGGAGGCACCGCGGCTCCGCCTCCCGCCCGCCCCTTCTAGAACTCTCCGGGCTCGCCCATTGGCCCGCCGGCGCCATCTCGCATTTCTATTGGCTGTTGTGCCTGTCACTCATCCCCAGCTCTCCCCGCGCTAAGGCGTCCCGTCTTCTCATTGGTTCACTAACGTACCAGCCGCGTTTCCATTGGCTGCGGCGCCTGTCGCTCCGCCCAGTCCCGCCCCCCGCCCGCCGCTGAGGCACGGCCGCCAGAGCGGGGCCGTGAGGGGAGCGCGGCCGGGCGGGGTCGGTGTGGAGGTGTGTGAACGGGCAGAGATGGTCGGTGCTTAACCTACCCTCTTGTGTCAGGGACACCCTCAGCAGCTTCGCAGAACCATGAGAATAAATATTTAAACTCGGTGGTTTCACATTAGACGGATAGAATTAATAGTTAAGTGGGCTGGATTAATAATCAATGGTTCTTGGTTAAAATTCGGGGTTGAGGTTAATCAAAACTGCCTTCTTATGACACACAAGCTGATGTGTGAGGTGCCGGGGTCTCCATAGCCCCCAGTGAACCCTTTGTACCCGGGGCTTTCCTGGACTTAACCCTTCCCAGGGGTTCTGAGGATGGGGATGATCCTTCCCAAGGCCACACAGAGGTTTCCCTGTGGAATAAAACCAGAAATGTTGTCAAGGCAACCTTGATGGATGCTGAAACACTTGCCCTGGGTGGCCTGTCAGGGCTCACTCCACGAGACACTTCAATATCTGTGTCTTTGGGCTCTGAAACGCAGGACAAGTGAGTTCTCCTGGAGAAGAGAAGAAGCTCCTGCCATGGTCCCTCACATCCCTGCAGGCTCAGATTGCACCAGGTTTGGATCCCACATTGCCCCGTCTGGGCTTGTCCCCCAGACACCCCTGGGAGCACACGGCAACACCAGGTGTGACACAGCCCTCCTCTTACTTCAACCTACTGCATGAGGAAGGTGCCCAGCCCCAGAATAATCCCCAGGCAGTTCCCAGTGTTCTGCAGCCCAGCAGCTCCAGAGGGTGCTGACCACATCAAACACGGACCACTGCCCCTGAGGCCAGGATTTTGTCAGTATTTGGTACAGGGAAGACAGAGAGCCTTCCGCAGCACTCACCCACCAGGCACAAGGATGCCCAGAGCAGCTGTGGCTGCCCCTGGATCCCTGGAAGTGTCCACGGCCAGGCTGGACAGGGCTTGGAGCAACCTGGGATAGCGGAAGATGTCCCTGTCCATGGCACGGGGCTGAAACAGGATGGTCTTTAAGTTCCCTTCCAATCCAAACCTGTGAATTCTATGAAATCTCTCTCTCTCCATCCCTTTTTTTGCAGCAGGGAGCTCTGGATGCAGCCCACGATTGCTTCAGCTGCATCTATTTCCACACCCCCTCCAGGAGTAAAGTCTGAGCCTGACGCTGGGTCCGCTTTTGCTGCACAGAAGTTTTGGGGGAGCTTGATGGGAAAAATCGGTGTCAAGTGTCAGGGCGGCCTGGCTGGGTTTGGCTGCAGGCTGTGGCACCTGCTTTGGGTGAGGATCTCAGGTTCCCAGGCAAAATGCCATGCTGTGCAGGAGAGGAGAACTCCCACATGTGGCCTGTCTGTCTCCCTGGAAGGGACAGCTGCTAATATCCTCGGGATTCGGTTTTTTAAATGTTGTAGATGGTGTTTGGACATCCTGAGACACAAGTTTGGAGCCCTCCTGTTTAGCTGAAGAAAATATTGTGAAATATTTAAATGCTGACTCCAGCAGAGTGGCTGGGCTTTCTCCTCTGTTATTGCAATCATTAGGAATAAACATGAAACATTGCAAAATGCAGGGAATCACACTTGGCATTTCAGTATTGACTCTGAACTCTGCTAAAATCTCATCTCCACTTTGTTGGGATGCTGAAACCATAACAAAACAAAACGCCCAACCTGGCCCCAGAGGCTGCAGTGCAAATATCTGAGATGCAGTGTCCAGTTAAAACACATGGATCCCCAGATCTGCCCTGGATTCTGTAACTCCCAGGTCAAATATTTTGTTTTTCTTGCTTCTCTGATTTGTCCTTTTTTTTGCCTGTTCCTCTCAGGGCTGTTCTCAGCAGAGGGCAGCCTTGTCAAACCCATACCAGCAGGCTTGTGATATTTTATGTTTTCCTTGCTGATGCCTGTGGAAAGGCAGGAATTATCCATCCTGAAACACCTGTGTTGTGTGGGGCTGGCAGTGATGTGGTTCAGGTTCAGGTTTGTGAGGGGAATTGTTGCTGCAGGAAAATTGAGTTTGAATTTTAGATTATTTTTTTAGTTAGGAGGAAAAAAAGAAAGGAAAAGCTCTTTTCAAAGACATCCTAGTCCTCCATGCAGCTGGTCTCTGTTTTTTGGGGTTTTTTTGGTTTTTTGTTTGCTTTTTTTTTTTTTTTTTACAAATGGAGCAGTTCTGTAGTGACATACAAGAGTTGGTGCTGTGTTTGTATCAACAAGTTTGTATTTTCGCTCCTGAACATCCTCCTAAAGCTCCCAGGCAGAGCTCTCTGTTTCTTTGCTGGCTCACTTTCCTCAGGGTAGTTATTTTGTGTTATAGTAACATTTCTCACGAGAATCTTCACATTGAATTCCCATTTTGCAGCATTTTTCAGCCATCAAGACAAGCTTTTCTTCCTTTTTCAGTCTTAGCTGTAGAACTGTTCTGTGTATTTGTTTTTTATGTGTAATAAAAATACAGGGCAAATGCTTACTAGACTTAAATTACGCTATGAATTCAGTGGATTACACCAGGTTAGAATCAAAATATTTAACTAATTTAAAACCAACATGCCCATTAAACTAAGCCAAATAAAGGCAATATCCTTCATGAAATATTCAGCAGCAATTCTCTCAGTCAAGCCAGGCACTGCTTATCTTGGCAAAAACCCCTCTGAGATTCTCAGTAAAAGCCATTTTCTTTCATCTTTATCAAGACGGGTTTTCGTTTAACCTTATTCACAGAAATGATTTCTAAATCTGCTTTAAAAAACATCCTGTCCTGCCACGATAAAGCTGACAAACAGCACCAAGCTGCGGATCTATGGCACCAGTTTGGCTTGGTCCTGTCTTTCCTGACTCAAGGAGTTACTGAGAGATGATTCTGTCATCAAATGAGAAATTCTGAAAAAAAAACCCATAAAGGAGGGGCACGAAGGGTGATTAGTTTTAATTAAAAAATGGAATTTTGAGGGGATGGCAGAAGAGGTCATGCACAGAGTGTGACTGGAGCAGGCAGTGGTGCAGAACAGACGGGCAGCAGTCACAGGACTCCTGTCACAAGCGAGCAAAAGCAGCTAAATCAGCTAAATCGGCTAAATCAGACTTTCTTGCCCTTGAACCAAACAACTTCTGGGCTGGCACTATCCCATTTTCTAACCCATGCCCGCAGCAGCGTGCGAGGGGAGCCCTTCCGTGGCGTGCCAAAACACAAGCACGGGCAGGTTTGGCAATTTTTCCACAGCATTTGGGGAAACAACACCGAGCCTTTCCCCACTCCGTTTTCCCTCCGCTCCAGAGCTTTTGCCGGCTTTGGATGCGATTTGCGTGTGTAACTTTGCTCAGGGATGCACTAACAGCTTAAACCAAGAGGCGATAATGCAATCTCAGCTCACAAAGCCGAGAGCTTTGTGAGAGCAATCTCAGCTCTGCCGACAACAGCGGCCCTGCCTGGCCTGATTCCTGCCCGGAGAAGCTCCCGGCTGCTGCTCCTCGGAGGGCTGAGCCCCGAGCTCTCGGTGCCCCGGAGCTGAGCTCCGGTGCCCGCCGCTCCCTGCCCTGCCCTGCCCTGCCCGCAGCGCCGGGCCCGCGGCTCCTCCCCTGCCGTGGGGCGGTCACAGCCCTCCTGCCTTCCCTGGCAGCGAACAGCCGCGCTCTGCCTCCATGTGTGCAACCACCTCAAACAAACCCCCCGGGCTGCCTTACTCAGCGCTTTAGCAGCGGCTGGGGGTAAAATGGTCCAGCGCAGCCCGTGCGTGGGCTCGGTGTGACCGAAGGGCTCAGCTGATCCCTCCCTGAGCTTCCCAGCGGCAGCAGCAGCCACGGCCGGTTCAGTTCTGTAAGTCACTGGGATCGTGCTTTTCTCGCAGGTCGGAAGGGGTTGGCGTTCGGCTCGCAGATCCGTAACACCGGGGTTTTTTTTCCAGCGTGAGAATGAGGAGGATCTTGTGCCTGTGCTGGCCGGCAGAGCACGGCACCGGCGTGGCGGCTGGTTTATAACAGCGGCGTGAATGAATGATGCAATCGGGCACGGGGGGAGCAGCAGCATTTTGGCAGGACGGGCGAGAGGGGATTGGAGAGTTGGGAGGTGGATGTCAACATCCAACAGGTTCCTTCTGCCCCTTTTCGGCTGCTTTTCACAAGGTGCTTAAGTGAGTTCACTGTGAGGCACTGCTGTGCAGATAATAGAGCTGCGGACAGATCGTCTCTTGACTCGCAGGCAGGTTTGTGCCGCTGCTTTTACAAACCGAGCAGGAGTTTTAACAAAAACCTAAAAGAAAATAGAAAATCCGGGAGGTTAAAGAAAAACCTTAAAAAAAGAAGAAAACCCAGGAGATTAAGGACTGAATCTTCCTATTCTCACCCTGCAAACCACAGAAACTCAGTTATGGCTGGGTGGGTTGAACTTCTAAAACTTATATAAAACACCAAAACAATTTGCTTAAATATAACTAATCTGCTTAAATGTATCAGCTTTCCTCTAAAGCTTTCAAAACATTGCTAATTCTGAGGATGAAAGCTCAGGACAGAAAAACTGTGTCACTATATTATCCCCATTTTATAGACACAGGGCTACAAACAATGAGGATTAAGTGGTTTGTTTAAACTCATGGAAACACTCCTGGGAATGTTCTTAGAAGCAAGATCACTCCCGTAGTAGGAAAAGGTCTTGAAAAAAGTTTCAAGAACTGTTTTCTCCAAATCCTTTGCTCTGAGCAGCAGTTTTCCTTCAATGAAACAGAAAGAGTTTAATGTGGTTGAACTTCTGTTAATGTCACTGATTGTTCAATACAATGTTCAGTGGGGAAGTGAATCAGAAACTGTTTGCAAACAAGGATATTCCTGAGTGCTGGGTAATATTTCATTAATATTCACTTAATCTTCATTTTTAACAGCAATAAGTGGGAACATAATGCAAAGTAGCAGCGTGGCAGCACTTCTGAAAGCGGAAATATGACAACAAGGGAGGTCTAGTCACAATGAGGGGTTTGAGATCTCGTCAAAACCTTGCAGCCCCAGAACACCTGCAGTTCTGAGCACCACTTACTGCTCCCATTTGCATTTCATGTGGATACAGAGGATGTTTCAGTTTTTCTCAGTGAGGGAAGTGCCCTTCTTTGAAGGGACAACAAACAGAGAGGATTTCAGTTGTTTTCCTTTGCCATGTGGCCTTACATAATTCCTGTGTTGGCTGCTGTGACTCCACCCTGTCTATTATGAAAGAGAACTATTTCTTGTGAAAACGTCTTCTTTTTTTTTTTTTTTTCTTTCAGAGCAGCCTAATGAAATACTTCATAGTCTGGAGGCAAGGAGATCTCATGGGAATTCCACTTTTCCCTTGTGATTTCCTTTTTTCTCCATCTTTATCTCAAGTTTCACCCTTCCTCTCTCCCCCTGTCGCTCTTTTCTTATGTCTTCTCTAGCCACTTCTTTTCCCATTGTTTCTTCTCTTCCCCATATTCTTCTTTCCACCTTTTTCCCATGATATTTTATGTCAGGCCTGTGGAAATGTTTGCTGCATTTCTAGCATGTAAATAATAGGAGTTGATTCCCTACCTGAAATTCAGTAGCAGGAAGATCAGAGATTCCCTATCAGTGTTTTTCATAGGGAGACAGAACTCATTCTTTGTGAGAATTTCCTTTTTCTTCCCATCTCATTAAAACATTTACACTTTTAAGCAATCAGATGCCCTGTATTTTGGAGTAATTAATCTCTGCCAACTGCACAGGCCTCGACCACTCTGGAATAAAAATTGCACTTCCCTGACTGCAGCTGAGATTTGTCCACAGAAAGGTTTTACACAACTTCAATTCTTTTTGCTCTGATGAGCTCCTGATGATTTCTGCAATTCTTCCCTTCCAACTTGTCATTTTCAGATGACATAAACCACAGTTGGAACCTATTTCCAAAGAGTTATTGCATGGAATAAAGAGAGGACAGGGTTAATTCCAACTATGACTTCACAATAATTCTTCCTCTAACTCCTTTATTTGTCCATCAAAGCGCAAAGTCCATCACAACATTCATGTCATCATTGTGAGGACCATCCAGAACGAACAGGAAGATGGGAAATGTGAGTATCAGAGAGAGAGAAGGAAATGTTCCCATTTCATCATTCCCACTCTGTTTCTGGGACAGATGAAATTCCGAAGACGTGCATCCAGACCCAAATTCCAGGTTCTCCCCGAGCAATCACGTCACAGAGCAGTGTCCCCACACGGTGACATTGCCTCATGGCGTGGCGGGGTGAGGCAATGATGGCTCGCTGCTGGGACACCGTGACGCCAATGTCACGCCACAGGGATGCCTGGCCTGGAATCACAGCCCCACTGCTTGGAAAAGCTGCGTATTTCACCTCAAACACAAACACAGGGCTCTGCAGTGCAGGGCAAGTCAAGGCTGAAGCAAAGTAAATTCACGTGTCACCTGCCTGGCCACTGCCAAACCTTACCTCAGAACTGGCCGCTGGCCACCAAGGCTTACCTCAGGACTGGGCTCGGGCTGAGGGAAGTTTTTATGTCCACGGCCACTTCAGTTTCTCTTATGGGCTGTGCTGATGGTTTATGACTGTGTTTCTTACATGTCCAGTACAAACTCTGTAGGAAAAGATAAAACCCCACGAGGTTTGCAGCAAGTATTCCTTTAGTCATGATCTTAAGGCTGGACTGGAGTTTTAGAGTGTGTCCATGCACCAAGGGCAGAGTTCTGCCAAACTGCAGTTCAGTTTGTGTTCCTGCCTTTCCCACAGGTGCTTTTCTGGGATATCTCCTCCGTTACCACCCATTCCCCTCAAGGGCAGCAGAAAAGATCCCACAAAAAAGTCCTGTCTGATGGCTGCCTTTGCCTTTCCTGTCACTTGTGTCTGTCCCCTGCTCATCCATGTCTGTTTGTCAGGCAGGATCTCTCCTACAGACACAGCCCCTGGCTGTTCACAACAGGTTCCACCACTCAGGCTGGCTGGTTTCACTCGGGCACATTTCCACCTTTCAGCAGTGAACTGGATTATTCTCTTTTATTCCATCCACAAGAGCAGATAAGAGAGGTGTGCGTTACCATCATCACTATGATGGTAATTTTTCATAAAGGCTTTTGTATCCCAATGTTCACCACGTCCTGGGAATAAACCCAAAGGATTCTTGTTGCTGCTTTGACCATTAGTGAGAGGAAAAGAGAAGATTAAAGGATATAAAGCCATCCATAATTCTTAAGAATGTGCTGTTTGATGGTGTTTTTCCCCTATCCCAGAAAAAGAATCTGCAACCCACATCAATCACACAAGACACATCCTGAGAGATGTCTAAGAGATTAAAAGAAACAAAAACTTTTACAAAACTCTAGGAAGTGAGATAAATAGGAAGCTGTTGTGTCTAAATTATAGATTAGTAAACAGTAAAATCCACACTGAATTAATTCCCCTATGAAAGGATGAAGCACAAGGTGAGTAGGGATGAGTGAGAAGATACTCCTCAGGCTTCTGATCTGTAGAAGTGCTCAATATATTGAAGTGGACAGCTATGAAAGGGAAGAAAATATGTTATGGAAAATGTGATGTCTTGATGGGTTGAGTGAAGTTCTCAAAGGCCAAGGGTTTGATGGGTTTTATAAAAGCCTAATTGGCCCAATATTTTAAGAATGAGGACACAGAAAAGCATCTAAACCTCCATGATTTAGGTCCAACCACTCATGGACAGCAAATCCTTAGGGCCTGGGTGCCCTGCAGCAACTAACCTGCCAGCCCAGCCTGGGAGAGATGAGAAATCCAGAGCCACCCGAGATGAAACCCAGCCCTGCAATCCCACAGAGCGCTTGGCAGTGCCAAGGATTACAACCTTGAACCCACGAGAACATCAATGGGCCGAGCCAGCAGGGAGCAAATCAGCAGCAGCCCAGGGCTCCACGGCCCACCTGGAGCACAAGGTGACCATCAGTAGGCAGCAACAGCAGGGAGCAAATCAGCAGCTGAGCCAGACCTCCACCACCATTCCCCCCGGGATAAAAGCTGGCGCTCAGGCTGTGCTCGTCCCTTCTCGCACGGACCAGAGCAGCAGCACCAATGGCTCAGGAAACAGTGCACTACTCTCACTCAGAGAAAGACTTCATCTTGTCCCCTCACAGTAAGAAGGCTCCCAAAAGGATGGCGTCCCTCATGGAGCTGAAGGAGATCTTCCGCAGCGCCGACGCCGTGTGCTTCGACGTGGACAGCACCGTCATCAGGGAGGAGGGCATCGACGAGCTCGCCAAGTTCTGTGGGGTCGGAGATGCCGTGGCAGAGATGTGAGTATGGCTGGGGGTAACTCAGGCAAAAATAGCCATGGAAAAGCTTAATCTGGGTTAAAGAATTTGTAATTTACAGTCATTCGACTCTATCATGGGTTATCGCTGTTGGAAAAAGGGTTGGGGATAATAAGCGGAATTAAAGCAACTTGGTTTGGAATTGCGTTTTGAGAAGCAAAAATTCTCTAATGTTAATTTTGATAGACTGAGAGCATTCCTCATTACCCTTGGCTGAACACCACCAAACCATATTATGAAGCAGCAAACCTCACCCTGAGATGGAGGAGAGGGACAACTGTCCCAAGCCATCTCTGAGGCTGGGGAACAGCACAAGCTGAAGCTCATAGCAAAAGCTCTGTTAAGTTCAGAGGAGGGCACCCGAGCTGCAGGCCAGGAGTGTGATCCCAGAATGGCATCCCAGAGGGAATGGAGCCATTTTCCTCTGCCTCCCTGGATCTCCCATCCATGCACATCTCCTACCAGTGGATGCCAGCAGTCTGTTGGTTCAGCTTAACCTCCACGCTATGCTCTCTTACCTTGTTCCTTGTCACTCTGTGTTGGGAGAAGCCTCAGCCTCAGAAGTGTTGCTGATTTGCTTTTTTGGATGCCATTTCAGGACCCGCAGAGCCATGGGCGGCACTGTGACGTTCAAAGCAGCTCTAACAGCACGGTTAGGTCTCATCCGGCCCTCCTACGAACAAGTGCAGAAATTAATATCTGACAACCCACCTCAGCTAACTCCAGGAATAAGGTGAGAAGAATTTAATTTTTTTTTTAATTAAAAAAAGGCATTCAGGAAGCAGATGGAATAAATAAATAAAATTCTGTGCCATCAGTGATGCTGTAAGGCCACAGAGCTGATTTGGGTTGCCTTCCTGCTTCATCCCCAAGCTTGGATCAGGAGCCTGAGTCTATGGCACATGGTTAAGCCATCCATGGAAAAAGAAAAGATTCTTAGATATGAACTGGCAACTTGGCTGGCAAGCTCAAATCCTGGCTTGAGGATTAAATGGGCATGGAAAAGAATATGTTCAGTCACTGTTTTTTCAGGGAGGAGATTTAATACATCCTTAAATTTGGTCTATTCTGCAATTCTTTTACCTTTCCCTGACTCTCCTCACTGCAGTCACACCCCTGGCTCAGTTTAGGGGATCCATTGCTCAGAGCTACCCATTCTGAAGTTCCTAAAAACATTAAAATACTCATTAAGCAAATTCACATAAATATGTGCATTCATTCATCCTGAGGTTTGGAATGAACATCGACTGTTTAAACTGAAAAGCTTTGGGATTTTTTTTCCCCTATTCAAATAGTTTCCAATAACTGAAAATAATTTCTTTACTACAGAATCTGACCATAGCTTCGATTCTAAAATATTTTTAGCACATAACAGGAGTTTTAGATGATACTGTGCTTGAATTCTGTCTTTTTTCCATGGAAGACACAGCTAGAGGTAACTACAAAGAGAACATTGTTTCCTTGCTCAGGATCATGTGATTTTCCTTTTCATTCCTTCCTTTTCTTCCTCCTTTTCATTCCTTCCCTTTCTTCCTCCTTTTCTGTGTGTCCTCCTTTAATCCTCTGCTTTGCTTTTCAGTCTTTAGTGTCTCTGCTGCACTTCCACAGCTTCCCTTGCTGCAGGCTGATCTTCCTGCCCCCAGAGCCAAATCCCTGCAGCTTTTCACTGCCTTCAAGTCCTGCTGGCATGAACTGGGGCCACAGACTCCTCTTTTTGATTCCTTTGCTGTAGCTGGTGCCTTCTAAACATGTCCAGCATCTGGTGAAGCAGCTCTGAGCTAGAAAACATTTGCACTTTCCAGCCCACTTTTGCATTTTGGAGCAGTGGCCTTATCTCACATTCCTTACTTTTTCCAGATTCATTTTCTTGCTGTTGTTTTACTTCACTTCTTAAAAAAAAAAAATAAAAAATCCAAACTGGATCTGCTCTTGCTTGTTCAAGGGAACTAATGTGAAAATGCCAATAAAACATTTCTAGGGAGTGCTTGTTTTTAAGGAGTGAAATTTTGGCTTTGTCCAGCTCTTTCCAGCTGTGCACAACCCTGCGAGGGAAAGAAGGAAAAGCTTTGGGGAGCAGAGATGGAGCTGGAGAGCAGCACGGCCCCAAATGAGGCTGGAATAGCACAAAGCCGGGTTTGGGAAGGGTTTGTGTGACCTTTGTGCTCTGTGTCCCCAGGGAGCTGGTGAGCAGGCTGCACCAACGAGGGGTTCAGGTGTTCTTGGTCTCTGGGGGGTTTCAGAGCATTGTGGAACACGTGGCCTTGCAGCTGAACATTCCCACAGCAAACGTCTTCGCCAACAGGCTCAAGTTTTACTTCAACGGTGAGAGACCTTTCAAATCTCCTTTCTCTGCTAATTAACGGCACTTTTTGGTTCCATCTGTCAGCTATTGGGCTGCAGACATTGTCCTGTTACCAATCCAGGCAACTCTGCATCGTAAAATTACCAAACCTTACCAAAACCCAGCTCAGGTCATATTCAATGTAAGAAACAGAGCTGCAGTAACTTTTTAATTGCAAGCTGTGCCAAAGGTAAAGCTTGTCACAGCAGAGTTTCATTTTCTCCTGCTCCGTCAGGTGAAAGAGTTCATTACCACAAACTTCCTGTGGTGGCTTTGGGGTCCTGCAGCAGAGCTGCTCTGGGTTTGAAGCTGGAATGCCCAAGCAGAGCTGTAATTAGTGAGGCTGTTCATTACTCGGGTTTCCTCACTGTCTCTGCACCATCCTGGATGCTGCTTTAGCCTGGGAATGGATTTGTAGCACTGTCCAGACTGGTTTCTATTTTTCTCTGCAAATTTCTCTATTTTTCTTTGAAAATCCCCCCATGGAAGGCTTGGGGGTGAAATCCCAGTCTTAAACTTCCCTGCAAATGATTTTTTGGGGATGCTGGTGCTGTGAGGTTTAGTCAAGACCAGGCAGAGATCTTCCTTCATCAACAAGAAAATATCTGTATTTCCAACTTGTCCTTGCACTGTTTTCTAGGAGAATATGCAGGATTTGATGAAACACAACCAACAGCTGAATCAGGGGGCAAAGGAAAGGTTATCACTCATCTGAAAGAACAGTTCCATTTCAAGAAAGTGGTTATGATTGGAGATGGAGCTACAGACATGGAAGCCTGCCCTCCTGGAGTGAGTATCGCAGAAATTCTCAATTCCTTCTGAGCAAATCCTTTGCGGGGAAAAAGAAGAGCGAGGTTTGGATTCTTGACTACAAAAATTAACAGAAAGACAACTTATTTATCAATGGCCATATCACAGGGGGAGATTTTAATTCCATCTCCCCCACAGCTCCTTTCTTTAGCTCCTTTCCCCATACAAAAGTACCCCGAGACCCCAAAGCAGCTCAGTGTTTACTGCTTCCCCACCTCAAGGCAAAAAAGAAAAAAAAAAAAAGAGTTGCAGTGGAAATTTTAAACGCTGCACTTTCACTGCAGGGGGTTTTCTGAGATGTAGAAATGATGATTGCTCTGGTTAATGATTGAGGGCAGGGTTAATGTTTGCTTTTGGTATCTCTCAAGTGAGGTAAACAGAGGTAAGATAAACACCAGAGGGATAATTGTGGGATGCTCGTGCATGATCCGATGTTTACTCATTCTTGAATTGCATCACATTTGCATCAGATGTTCAGTAAAATCTCAGATCTGAACCATCCTGAAGCTGCAAGGCACTGAGAAAAACTCTCATAACCAAAGTCCTGCAGAATTAATTGTTAATAAATCTGAAAAATGAACACGCAAAGGAAAACAGGGCAGGGAAGAGTTATGTGATTTTAAAATCCAGTCTCAAAAGCAAACAATTACTGAGCAGCTCCATTCCTTCCTTTCAATAATCAATGGAAGAAGAGAAAGAACCAATGAAATTCCTTGTGTTTTCCAGGATTGCTTCATTGGATTTGGAGGAAACGTAGTCAGAAAACAAGTAAAGGAGAAAGCAAAATGGTACATCACCCACTTCGACGAATTGCTAAAGGAATTGGAAGAGCGATAAATCCTCATGTAAAATAATCTATTTAACACCTGTAAATCCATTATACAATGCCATTAAACATTTATTTGTTTGCAAACTTTGTGCTGGAGTTTTTAAGCATTCTGGGGGTTGGGGATCTTTAACTCTGGCTTGTGTGGCAAATGGCACCATTCCACCTAAATACGTTGTAATGAAAATAATTAAGATTTTTTATACATCTTTCCATGGTGGAAGAAGGAAATTGATTGTTTGCTTCCGAGTGAAGACCGAACATAGAAAATAAGAAGTTAAAAATACCTGAACGGATTGAAGCCAATGCCTCTGCTTATTTTGGGTGGCAAAAGAACAGGGCCACAAACAAGAACTTTGCCTAATTAATAATAATAATAATAATAATAATAATAGTAATAATAGTGACAGTAATAATAATAATAATAACAATAGTAATTCAGTCTGAAAGCTGAACAGTTTAGCAAGTACCTCTCAGTGCAGTCTCAGGAGGAGGTTAATCGGTGAACAGGTGGAAAACATCACTAAATACCTCTGATTTCATTAAAATTATGGCTGCACAGAGCCTGAGCTGCCTCAGTTACTCAACATCGCTGTTACTCAACCTGTCTGGGACAGGAATTGCATGGAAAGCTGAGACAGATCCAACGTTCATCCCTGCCCACGAGAAAGATTTTCAGGTGAGGGATGGAGTGGTTCCCATCCTTCATTAAAATACTCCAATCAAACCCCACACTGGTGATTTTGTTTGCGTAACTGATTTATTTTCCAACCCCCATCAGCTGGAAGTGGATGGGAGCTGATGCATCAATCTTTAGGGAAATTCTGGGAGACTTCAGTCCCTTCCTCTGCCTCAAATGTGCATTAGCATCCCCTGAACTGTGCTAAATTCCGTTCTGAGAATTCCTCTGAGCTCCAGCTGCTGGATCCTGGCTTTTTGAGGAGTTTCTTTAGTGCCTGATCCAAGAGAACACACCTGGTAAATGCTGCCTATTTTTTCAGCCCTCCCTCACAGCTCTCCTGAATGTGTTTTTTGCCACCTTTGCTGCCACACTGTGGGACTTTTATTTCCCTGACCTATAAGGATCTCACCTGTGATGATGGGAAAAGCTTTACCAATGTTAAATACACCTTCCACTTCCTTCCATCCCCACAACACAGACAAGAAAGAAGGGTAAATGTGACATGATTTGTGCCGGGAAAAAAAGAATCTCTGCAGAGGTTTTTATCTTCTGTGTGCTTACAAAGCGTCCCGGTGTTTTTTCAAACTGAAACGTGGCAATTCTCTTTCATCCCCCCACATATTTCTAGGTGGAACAGAAACAAGTGATGTCTCTACTGCACGAAATTTCACTTTGTTTAATAATAATCACTGTTTTTCACCATTAGATTAGCTTAATTTGATATGATTAAATCAAAGGTGCTGTCCAATTGTTAAAAGCATCACCAGCAATTCAAGCATATCTTGGTTCTGCTCATTCCGTGGCACCACTGGGGAGGATCTGGGGGAAAGAGGAGCTGGCACAGCCCAGAGTGAGGGGTGCAGCTCTCAGTGATGCTACCAAATGCTTTTGGCAAAAAAAAAAAACCCCGAAGAATAATTGCTTGAGGTTACAACAGCATTTAGATAGTAGAGAAGTAGAAGGGTTAAAAGAAATCGAGAAGCAGAAAACAAATCCAGAAGCAGAAAATAAATGCAGAACCAAACTTCTGATGCAATTTCGAGCAAGGCAGACATGAAGAGCCACAGAATTCTGCACAGAGTTGAGCAAACCCCACAAAAGCCAAGGCAGACAATGGCTGGCAGTGCTCCCCAGAACTTCTGGGAGTGTTAAAGATGGGCTCTTTTAAATTCTTCCTGAGGAAAGTCCCAGCCAGCTCCCAGGGCAGCTCCTGGACAATCCTGCTTTTGTTCAGGCCGGGCTGCACGAGCAGAGCAAGTCTGAAGCCCTTCTGCTCCCACCGTGTCCCCGTGCAATGCCACAGTTAGAACTTAAGGAGTTTGTTTGCTGTTTTTATGGCATTAAAAGGCTGCTGAGGGAATAAATCTGACATGGAGCTGACCAGCTGGAGCTCCAGGCCCTGGGACACGGCTCAGCGTCTGCAATTCCCCCAGCCAGGAGCCCTGCAAGAGATGTTAACATTCACAGCAGGAGCTCCTGCCAGTCGGGGCACTATGGAAACGTGGGGCCGTGCCAGGGATTTCACAACAGCTCTTTAGGTCAGCCTGGGCTGGAAAAATCCCCCCTCCCTTTGCAGTGGGCAAATATCAAGGCTGACCTCTAGGCCAGGAGGCAGCAGGAGGATTACTGAGCTCAGAGAGAGGCGCAGCTGTAAAATAGTGGAAAAAACCAGGAGCGAACGAAGCAGGGCGAGGGAAGTTTCGGTGCTCCAGGTTTGCCTGAACACAGCTCAGCACGGCAGGGCAAAGTCTGGGGAGCAGCACAGGTCACACGAGGAGGGCTTGGCCTCCACCTGGGTCTCCTGACCACCAGCCTTCATAGAGAGCCTTCTGTGGGATTATTCAGTGAGGCAGAAACGATTTAAATTCTGTATTTCCACAGAGGACGGTTTGCAGTGCTCTCCAGGACAGCGAAACCTGAGTTTGAATTGTGTCACCGCAGTGGAACAAGAGTTGAGAGTTGCCAGAATCCCTTCCAGGCGCTGTCCCCCACTTTTCAACCACTGGGAAGTGACTTCAGTTCTGAACTCCAGCAGCTGTGCCCTAAGAAATGCTCAAGGATTGCTCATCAAAGGAAAAAGTCCTGGAATCGAGAGGGAAAATCCCAACAGTGCTCACAGAACCAAGGAAAACCAAGCTCAGGCAAAGCGAGTCGGGAAAAGACTGGCATTGCCCATTCTCATTCGAGTAAGAAAAATAACAGAACTATTTTATCTGCAGGTAAAAGAACAGGAATTAACCCATCCCTGCTGGCAGCCAGAGGAACAAGGGGAGGCACATCCAGAACACATCAGGGCAGCTCCACGGGAAATTCAGACCCTGGGGAGTGGGAAAGGGACCCCACAGGACACTCAGTTACTCCTCTGGTTTATTCAGGCAAAACTTTGTGGCCTTTGAGCAACAAGAGCTGTGCTAGGCAGGATTTAATTCCTGGTGAAGGTTAAAACAAGGATTGCATCAGAACACAAAATCCTGCAGCTCCAAAAAAGTTTTTTGCTATTTGGCTGAGACTGCTGGGTGTGAGTTACAAGGACGATTCTCCAGCGGAATACGGGAGGATGCTGGGAGAGATATGAAGGACTGGAAGGTGATATTGGCATCCCTTTTTCCTTCTGCTGCTGAAGAGCAGCCCCAAAAGTGTGGAAAGATGGCAGCCCCAGGTGGTATCACTGGGCTGATTTATGAAAAGGATCAGCTCCGATTATTTCCTTGGAGCAAGCCAAGCTGGGAACTTTAGGCTGATAGAGCACAGAATTTCACTCAGTAAAATCCCATCATCAGTTGGCAATAGGAGGAAATACAAAACCAGACAAGAACCAGATCAAATATTGACTTTGTTCAAGAGGAAATTCAAGGGGAGGTATGACTGCAGTGGATTTCATGTAAGCAGGAAAGAAACCAGACCTGAAAAATTGAGCAGAATTTATGGAGAAAAATCCAAAGGGAATGTGTTTTGTATTTATCACCACAGCACTTAGGACCTCTAAAACACTCAGCAAAATGGGATGTGATGGAGAGACTGTAAATTCAATTTGGAGAAGGAGAGCAGAATATGGGAAATGCTGTTCCTGACCCAGAGAAGTGATATTGGTTAATTAACCTGAAACATTCTCAATTTTCCATCCTAAACACTGCAAGAGGAGAGAAAAAACACAGGTGGTGCAATACACAGGAGGTGCCAGCAAGAAGTGAAAATTAAAAGGATTTTATTGACTGATATGTTCTTCCTGAAAACTTCTCGAAATGTACAAACTGGACATTCAGAACTGATTTGTACATTCAGTATGTTACACTGATTCTCGGAGCCACTTAAAGAGAATATTATT
Source organism: Origma solitaria (assembly GCA_013397895.1). Lineage (NCBI taxonomy): Eukaryota > Metazoa > Chordata > Aves > Passeriformes > Acanthizidae > Origma > Origma solitaria. The sequence continues at coordinate 112,142 of VZRL01000558.1, forward strand.
GTCACTTACAGGATGTTCACATCGTTGCAGACACCAAACAGTGTGGATACATTCTAGTCTAAAAGTGAAACCAAAACAGAACTGGACACCATGGTACACGGAAATGCCAATCCCACTGAGCCCACATGCGCCAGCTTCACACACCAACCCGGCCACGGGGAGGGCAGCACCCTCCGAGTCTGAATCAGCACTGCTTATGAAATTCAACCCCTTTTCCCAGATTTGGGAGCTGTCTGAGGAGGGAAATGCCGTGGGGTGAATTGATTCCCCGCAGGGTGTTCAGCCAACCACGGCTTGGCAGTGTGTCTGGGGGAAGCGTGGTCACTCTGCGTGGAATTAATTCCCAAATGTGTGCTCAGGGGCCTTGCAAATGCCCCTTTCTGCCCAAAATCCATCCCCTGCCACACAGGATTATCCCAGTCCGTGACCGCCCGGTTTCAAATGGAGAATTGCTGATTTCAGGCCTGCTCCACCACCCAGGGGTTATTTCACAGCAATCCTGGAGCTGCTCATTTCACCATCTGAAATGAAATCCTCATTTCTCCAGAAATTCTCATTTCACTCCCACCTTTGTTTGTAAAAGCTGCAGTCACAAAATGCTTCACAGCAAAGCTGTGGAACTCTAGGCAGGGCCTGTGTAGCAGGAGATTGGAAATACTCAAACATTTCCTGAGGAACTGTCCCACAGCTTTGGACTTGTTTTCAATTCACCAACCTTTTAATCACAGTCCTGGATTTTTTTTTCCCCCCTAAGAGCAGAAGGTCATGGGTTCTGAAGAAAAGAGGTCTCTTTTATAAGCTCAATACAGTACTTTTATATTTCAGACTATGATATACAGTGTATACCATAAATTAAGACAAATACTTGTCACTTTATCTATGTAGGCACAAGAAAATCAGTGACTTTACTGAAGTGGAGAAATCTTCAAGGGTATCATGATTCTGGACTCCATCTCCTGAATCAGGGGCACTGAAAAAAATGGAGAGAGGGTTTAATTTCACTGACAGAGTTGAGTATATTCAGTAATCATCCCTCCAGCACAGCAGTTTGGGGAACAAATGGTTTTAATATCATCTCTCTGCTCATTTCAAGACAAATATTCCCATTTTTTTCACCATAATGGAAGTGATCTTACATTTTTCTGCTGTGACTTCCTTTGAAATGTACCCTATGGAACACAAAGCTGACACGCTTGGCACATTTCTGTGAGTTTTGTTATGACAGCTTTCTTTGATCTCAAAGATCTCCTGGCTTTTAGTTCCAAAGTCTGAATTCCCTTTTCCCAGCAATGCATTTAACAAGGCTTCTGTATTTCAGGAAATATTTGAAGTAATCATTTAATATGAAGGTAAATTTCACTACTGGCTCCCTAAATTTTTGGACAAGCATTTTATACAAATCCCTTCTTCCACAGAGCATAAAAATTTAATATCATTAAAATCAGTAATTTTTTAGCACTTAGGCAACTTTTCCAAGCACCATCAGCCGCAAAATTCACTTTACAGCTCAGTGCAACACCCCTGTGCTGCTTCACAGAATACAAACTGACCCAGACACACATTTTCCCCCGAGATCCTGAACTTTTGGGGAAAAAATGGGATGTGCTGAGGATCAGAGAGGATGGCCCAGCCCAGCCCAAAGTCTGCCGGGCACTGCAGAGAAGTTAATGGTTACCTGTGTAATAGACCAGCTCATCCCAGCCAGGTTTATGCCACGCCGCGTTCCTTATATCCTCCCTGGTCTGCAGGTCTTTGTAAGCTGGGGAGGCAAAACGAGCACAGAGTGATTTATTTTCCTTCTGTACAGGAATTAAAATATTCCAGGGAGGAATTAAGAGGCTGGGAATGGTGGGAAGGAGAAAAAGCAGTTGTCTGTGAGGAGGAAAAGCTCCCAGAGCAGCACAAACGGAGCTGGGGAAGAGACAGAATGTCTGGACAGAGGTAAGAATACAGCTCTACCTGAGCGCTAAAATACAAAATTCTGGATGGTTGGGATATGAAGAAAAAACAGGAATTTCTAACAAATTCTTCAGGCTGAAACAACCCCAAGGTGTAAAACCAGTTGGGTGTTTATGAGCCGGGGAAGAGAGAGGATGTCTGGACAGAGGTAAGAGAATACAGCTCTGCCTGAGCGCTAAAATATAAAATTCTAGATTGTTGGGATATGAAGAAAAGATTTCGAACAAATTCTTCAGGCTGAAACAACCCCAAGGTGTAAAACCAGTTGGGTGTTTATGAGCCGGGGAAGAGAGAGGATGTCTGGACAGAGGTAAGAGAATACAGCTCTACCTGAGCGCTAAAATACAAAATTCTGGATTGTTGGGATATGAAGAAAAAACAGTAATTTCTAACAAATTCCAATGTGTAAAAATGTCTGGGTGTTTATGAACATTAATGCACAGACAAAGCCAAAACGCCTCGGTGCAGGAATGGAAAGAAATGCCTGCCTTTCCTTCCTGCAGGTGTGGTAAATGTGAGGCTTGAAATGAAATTGTAAGAATTTTTTTGATAAAAATTTGCATCTGAATGGGGGTGGCAGTGGTGGGGCTGTGGGACTGAGAGCAAACATGGAGTTCCTCATGAGGAAGGGACGGGAGGAACTGTGGCAGAAACAGAACAAAACGTGAAATATTCACTTCTTGCTTGGTGAAGAATAAAGCTGCCTACACAAAAGTTAAGAAATAAAAAAATTAAGGAATTAAAAAATAAAAAAATTGAGGAATCAAAAAATTAAGAAAATTTACAAAAATTAAAAAACCTAACTTTTAAGACATTTCCTTTGCCTTTTGTAAAAATATTTTCTCCTGGGCAAAGCGATGGGGAGAAAAAAAGCAGAGCACAGGAATTTACCCCAAAGGTGATGGACCATGTAGAGCTGTCCAATCTGGGAGAAAAATCCCCCAACCGCTTCATTATTGTCCTGTCGGAACCGAATTGCACGAGCCCTGCAGAGGAGCAAAGAGACATCAGCACATCTGGGGAGGAAATGGGGGAAACTGAGAGGAAAAGAGTGGAAGGGACGGTAGAATGGTAAATAGCATTTGCTGTGCACTTCGGCAATTAAAAGGAAGAAAAAATCTGCTACACGCTCATTTTCAGCAGTAGGATTTTGTTAATTTATTAATTAAGATTTACCTCTGTGTCTTGCATTAAAATTGGAGGCTGCAGTTTCACTAAACTTTTGATTTCTCATTTTTCAGCCAGATTCAGGATAAAGATAATTGCTGGAACAGTGTAAAGTGGCCTTTTTATTGCACATTCTAAACCCAAATCTTCAAGTTTCAGTCATATCAGCTTTGGCACATTAATTTTCCACAGATTCTGTGGTACTGGAACGCAACTTTTTAAATTCATGCAGATCTTTGTATAAATATGATAAATATTTCTCTTAACTATAAACCTATTGTATTGTATAAAAAGTGGCTACCGGTATAGATACACCTGTTTAATAAAAATTTTAAATTCAATTTGTTTAAATAACTGTAATTGAAAAAATTATATCAATAATGCCACGTCTGAAAATCTAAGTCCTCACCTTTGTCAAAATAATTGAAAATGCTCTAAATTGCTTAACTATCAACCAGCAGGACTGCAAGGACAGTGAGTGAATATTGAAATAAGCTTACAGTGGTTCAAAATAAGACAAAATTAACAGTACATAATCAATAGAAAACTGTCTCAAATACTTCTATCTATATATTAAAATACAAATGTGCTGCTCAGCAGCTTTTCAAGAAGCAATTTGACTTTTAAAACTCAAGGAGTCAAATTTTAGCCCACCTAAGCCAAAAGTGAAAGATGAACCAAGTCTCCTAGAGGAACCGCCGCCCTTCCCAAGCAGCTTACTGCTGGAAATCCGTGGTTTCTGCAGCAGACTAAAAGGGTTCTGGGACAAAATTGCTTTTTCTTTTCCCAGAGGGTCACAGAACTGTCTGTCCCGGGGATTTGGTGGCTCTGGTGCCACCCTGCCACCTCCTGTCCTGTTTTCTAAACCTGGAGCACACGAGGGCTGGAAATCTGTGTTTTTTGCAGAAAACTAAAAGGGTTCCAGGACAAAATTCCTTTTTCTTTCCCCAGAGGGTCACAGAACTGTCTGTCCCGGGGATTTGGTGGCTCTGGTGCCACCCTGCCACCTCCTGTCCTGTTTTTTCCAAACCTCGAGCACACGAGGGCTGAAGGTGACACTCACCAGTAATTGCCCCACTCGATCATTGTTCCAGGCTGCAACAACAAAACACAGTTAGAACTGCAGTTAAAAACCACAAATATACAATTTGTTCACAAATTTAAATTCACAAATTTACACCGTTTTATGTATGGAAATCTCTGTATTATCACAATCCCTTCCTCTGAGTGATAAGAATATGAAAACAATCTGTAATTGCTCTGTTTTCTGCCTGCATCACCCCTCGGTCATCCCACACACCAACCACAAGGTTTCAGCTCTGCAGGACCTGTGCCTTCACCTCAGACCCCACACCTGCAGAGCAGCGATGGCTCAGGAATTCTTTGATAAGAAGCAGATTTTTCAGACAAGCTCTGTTTGCCATAAACACCCTCACAAGGTTTTGGGACAGCACAGAGCTTAAGAAAAAAAATAATTAAAAAAAAAAAATTCAACTTACTCTGAGTTGATAGGATCTCAGTTCATAAATATTAGGGCCATCTCTGGGAACAGGTTCATTCCAGAAGCTGAACTCCAGCAGTAACTGGTTCTTACGGGAGAGGAGCATGTTACCCCTTTCCTTACGGAATTCTGTGAATTCCTGAAAAATAAGGTGGGAAATGTGTCAAATTTTTCAACAACAAACAGCAGGACAGCACATTGGGGCTTAGATTTATTTTTTTTTTAATGCTATCAAGGTTTGGGACAGTGGAATTCTCAAAGGAATCTGAATTCTCTCTGGTGTATCTGAGAATTCCATGGATTTACACACGAAGTATTTGGGAATTAAACTTAAGGGTTTCTGACAGTGACAATAAATCCTTTCTCAAAGAGCTTTCTGAGGTTGTACAGGAAAGGATGAGACACTTTGGTATCTAAATCTGCTTTTTTCTTGCTCTGTTCTTTGCTCTCTTCTGAGTAACAAAAGCACTGTTTTTTACCTTATTTTGACGAAGTTTGCTCATGACCTCATTGAGAGCTGGGTAACCTCCCTCATACCTCCACAAATGAACTGAAACAGAGAAAATTAATTTTTTTCAGGGATGTCCCAGACCAGTGGTAAATCTTACGAAAAAAATCACACTATAAAATGCTCTTCGCACTACAGAATTATACAAAAATAGAAACCAGGCAGCAGATTTGATAGTAGATTTTCATTAATGAAAGCACTAGAATTAGAATATTTTAAGGATAATGGAATCATCTGCTTTTTGAAAAGGCTTCTCTCAGAAAATTTTGTAATTTACTCTGAAGGCAACAGAGATATTTCTGAAAGGGCTTTTTGTTGCCATGCTAGTAAGATGTGATGACTCGACATGACTGTTACTGAAATTAAGATTCAGTTTAAGAGGATGACTTAGTTCCAAAAACGTGCTTTATACCAATTTCATCTAAGAGCAGTAGAGGGGCAGATTTTCAGTTCAGTAAATTACTCCAGCACAAAAGCAAGACACTTTCTGCAGGACATGAAAAATGATGCAAATGTTATTTCTGAGCTCAACATTAATAGAAGCAGAAGATAATTGAACATTTGCTAGGATTTCCCCCATAAATACAATTTCGGGAGATGTATTATGTTTGTATCTGTATTTTTCCCAAAGAATTCCCTCTTTAATAAATCAGAATAAATCACAGAAAGAGGGGTTTACAAGCACTTAGTACAGCCAGGCAATAATTTCACCTCACAGAATAATCAGAACTATTTTCTCCCCTCTAAAGCAGCTCTGTGCCTTTTCCAAGAGAGCCACCAAGGCTTCCCTGGGAGAGCAGATCCATCCTCCTGCTGCTGCTGCTTCACCCCCAGGGCAGATTTGATGGATCCAACTGGTATTACCCCAGCACTGAGCCCAACCCCATCAATCTGCCTCATTACAGTGCTGCAAGAACATTTCCAAGGCAGGCTGTGGGTGCAGTGACAGCCCCAGCCTGGGTTAATCTGTTCCAAAAGCAGCCACTGAGACTTGCCTAAGAAATTCCCATTCCAATTGTCCTCATTCCCCAGTTCCCCTTCAGCTCCCAGGCTTGGCTCTCAGACATTGTTTGGTTTATCTGCTGTTAATTCTTTACACTCGTTCGGTGTTAATATTGCAACGTGCTGGCAATGCGGAGAGAATTAACGAGTGCAGGGGTTTATTTTTTAATTAGGAAGCAACAGCACTGATCCTGGCACAGCTCTGACAGAACCTCTATGGATTTGGATCTGTGGCTTCCCATTCCTTCAAATTCCCAGGGCATTTTTCAGGTTTTCTCTCTACACTGGGCTCTTTGGAGTTACCTCTGTAGCAGCTCTTCAGTCATGTCTAGTTCCAGTTTGTTTTCATAGTTAGGCAGTGTCCTTGTATGAACATGAACAGAAATATTTTTACTTTCCCCCAGTAAAGTTTATTATCGTTAAGTTTACAATGCAGATGGGTTGGAATGATTTGCATTTCATTATCATACAGCAATTACAGTCTGAAAGCCTGAGCAAAGCTTTTATCCTGCCCAAGGAGGGATAAACTCTGCCTTCGCAAGAGTTCCCCTAAAATATTCAGGAACTGTGCCCACAGGACGATATTTCACAAGCATTTCCCCAAACCCTACTAATTTTAACAACCATCACCACCTGGAAAACACGAAAATACCCCAACAATGAGACAAAACTGAAGGAATGAACGCTCTGCTGTCCAACCCAGCACGACAAAAGCAAGCACCGCACACGTTCAGACAGCTGAGCAGTGATGCACACCCCCCGTGGGCCACTCTGCCACAGGTTCTGAGTGCCAACAGAGATGATTTAAAAGAAGAAACCTGCCAAGCACACGGTTCACTTGCATGGGTTTACATTGGGTTGTACTTCTATCTCCTACCAGCCTGATCTTGCTCTCCGTACCACGTGTTCCAAGTCCCCACCAGAGCACAAGGGTAGTGTTTTTCTTCATGAATCTTTGGCAGCACCTCTTGACTTGAAAACAAGGAACAGACACTGGGTTGCATTGCCTTCAGGGAGGCCACAGTTGATATGTATAACACGGCATCATGCTATGAACATTCACAAGCTTTATTTTTGTTTTTTTTTTCAGAGGAGAAAGATGAAATATCAAATTCCGCTATGCAGGGGGGAAGGTGGATACACCTCCATGGAGAATTAAGGTGAGTGTTACCATTTTTTAGACTCTGTAACAAATGCAAAGCATGGGAGGATTCTCTGGATGCTGTAAATTAGGTGTGTCTAAATAATTATGTCTATCCACCATTAGGAAAACAAACACTACAGTATTACACAGAAAATTCAGCCTACATGGGTGATTTGCTGGGGGAAAAGCTTTTCTTTGCTTGACGAAAAGCTCCCCTCAAGGGGGGAACACACAGAAATATGAAAGCAGAGTCTTCTAAATCAGTTACAATGCTATGAACTGCTGAGCTGAATGAATAGAAATAATTTGATACATGTAATAAAGACTGTACCTCAGATTATTGCTATTATTTCAAAAAGCTGTCTTACTTTGAGGCAACTTACCCATTAAATAACAGTAAAACTGCCTTAAAAATACCTCCAACACCAAATTTCTGTGTGACTGTTCCCAGTATTTCTAACACTGTTTCAAACTTTAGAAATGGCCCACATTAGCATGAGGAAATTAAGTTTTGCTGATTGCTGGCTTGGCCAAGACAGCTTTCCCTGCACTGTGCCTTGATGAATAAGTCAATTAGTCTGGTTGAACTTTGCCTTTTATATTTTTCCCTGAATAATTACCCTTCTTACTCAGCTTGGCTCGCAGGCAACGAGGCTCTGCACAGTATCAAGTAATAAAAAGTAGGCTGGGCTGGGATGAGTTTTCATTAGAGATGAGTTTTCCTCTTGATTCTGCCACTGACTTTCCAGACAACCTTGAGCAAATCTCATTACCAATTTGTACCTCGATATTTTCTCACTACCCAGTGTAAATAATATGATAAAATGACTCTCTCCAAGGACATTCTCTGGGATGTTTCACCATCAGTTCATTTTTGCAAAGCAGAATGAAATCCTGGAAAGGCAGCTTTAAGGAGGAATGGTAAATTATGGCACAATTCTACCATATATTGTTGCAAATTTGAAAAAAAATGCCCAGAGAACACCTTTAAAAAAAACCTGTCTCTACTTCTTCAAAAGGAATCCTTAACCAGAATGATTCATAAAGTAAATTATCTTAATTACATTATTTATTTATTAATACATGATGACTAATCCTCATTATTATTTGATACAGAATTAACCTGTTCTTTTTTTTATTTAGGGAGAGGCAGGAGGGAAGTTCAGAGAGGCTTGATTTTGTTTATTACTCCATTCAAGCTGTCTCCTTCCCTGAAATACTTCCATTTGCTTTGGAAAGAATCAATCCAACCACACATATTTCATCTGACTGCTGTCAGCAGTTTCTTTCTTTGCTGTTTGTCTCCTTCCTTGAAAACAGAAATCTCTGCTCTCACTCAGCATTCAGGCAGCTCATGAAATACTGCACAGAAGTGGTTCCCTGCCTTGCACAATGGGACGTGTTTATGTTCATGTTTAAACAGCAAGCTGGCTGAATGCTAATTGTCCTTCACTGGGTATCTATTTTTTAAACAAAAAGCTAAAAATAACCTTGATTGGATGTTATTCTTGTGGATTTTTATGCTTGCCTAGCAGGGAAAACAGCTCTGGGTTAGGCAGCCCGACACAAGAAGGCACAGGGGTGGCAGGTGAGCTGTGCAGCCACCCAGTGACAGCTGAGGGCATGAACTGGGAGCTGGGACTCCTTCCCCTCCCTCCAGCCCAGCTGCTGTGCTCACACTCAAAAGTTGGTTGCAGCAGGCTGGCATTAAGCTGAGAATGTTTTATTTCACTGGCACGTTGGGCACTGTCAGTGAGAAAAGCACTGCTGGGTGCCAGGCTCACTCCATTCCCAAATTTAAACACACAATTCTTTCAAGGCAGCTGTTCTGGCTCCAGAGCGGGGCTTATGTAGGCAGGAAAGGACTAACATTTCTGCAGTTTCACCCTTAAAGCAGTCAATTTAAAATGGGATTCATTCCTACGTGTTCTAAAGCTGTAACTTTTTGGGAAAGACGTCCCTCACTTTGGGGGGAATAACTCAACGCACAGACCCTATCCAAAGGTTTGTCTGACTCCTTAAGAGCAGCTCAGCAACAGGACTTGTGTAGAGGGATACAAATGAGAATATAAATCGGAATTATTTTTAACATCTCCTCGAAATTACACTCGAGTTTAACACTGGTGTGGTTTTATTTACCAGTGATCTCTCTCTCCTTGCGGCGTGCAGACAAAAAACCATCTTGAACATGGCAGCTGCAATGGGAATCCAACATTCCACCCTTCCCTGCGTGGAACTTAAAGACCCCTAAGGGAAGGGGGAGGGCTGGTCCAACCAATGTCACCAAAGTTCTCCCAGCAGGAATCATCCCAAACTGCAGCTTAGGAAATGTCAGCTCCGAGAGGGAATTGGGGTGAACTGAGTATTTTTTGCTCTTTCATAGGGTCTATTTAACAGCAAATCCTAAAACAAGCAGAATTTTGTCACCTCCCCTCTGCATAACTATGACATCTGCTGATTTTCAGATCAAATCAACAACATCTAAAAGGCGAAGAGAGAACTCCCACACTTACCAGAGCTTGTTGTAGGCCTCTAGACATTCAGGTTTGACATTGTGAACTGCAACAACAACAACAACAACGAGAGGACGTGAGACAGGCGGGGACAGAGGACAGGAATGGTGTGCTGAGCACAAGGCCAACACTCACACTGCAGTTTGTACAGACTGCTGGTCTCTCTTTTGGCCAGGAGGTTGGAGTGGGCGTCTTTCCTGGGATCCACTTTGCGCACGAAGAGGGATTTTAACCAGCTGTCCTCGCGGGCTCTGCGTGCAGAGGAGCCCAGCCCCCTGCAGGGAACAAGGACAGGCCTTTGGGATTCCCACCAGACAGGAGTTGAATGCAAATTATAGTATCACAACACAGTTACATATTGCTAAAACTTCCCACTGAGTCTCTTCCGGGCTCATTCCCCACCAGATTTAGCATTTCAGTAGATACATTTAACCACACCTTATCCATGGTTATTCCCTGCGCAAATGGCTGTTTTGCTCCCTTTTTATCCTTTTTAACCCATTGTCTTTGCCCAGGGCTGGGGCTGCCCTGGTGTAAACAGTCAGGAGTGAAAAAGAGCAAAAAACGTGCAGGAGGAAAAGTGTGTGCGATGTAAGTGGGAAAGGAACTGCCATATGTTCCTGTGTTGCTTAAAGACAGCTCCACAAAAGGAAAAGTGAAATGTCTTTCAAGAGGAAAAATAGCATGAAAGACTAATTTGGAAAAAAAAAACCCAAAAAATGAGTGGTAGGAAACAAGCAGCCTGGAAATATTTCAATTCCAAATTCTGGCAACTGCATCATGTAGGGACACAGACCCAGGCTCTTTGTACAACATTCACGTTTCCCTTGCCTGGAAACAGAAGAATTTTACTGTCTTTTCTTATCTAATCTTTATTCAGTTTCTCCAAGTACACTTTCAAAATAGTATCACCTCCCTTTATATCAGAGCACACAAATCAAGTGATAACTGTGATTTTTTAAGTGATGTGTTAAAGGAATTATTCTTCTTTTCCAGACAACCAGGACAAGGAATCTGATGCTTTTAACTGATCCTCTACAATGTCTGACAAACTCAAATGTTTTTGCTTCTTTCTTGTAAGACTAGATCCTTCAATTTGCCTATTTTTGACAGCCCCACAGTAGCCACTGTGAAGAAAACCAATTCTGTCAAAAGTTCTCCTGAAATACTAAAATATTAAATGTGGTATTTATACCATATATATTTACTTATAAGATGGAAATGGAAACATTTTCCTGCCTCAGATGTCAACTTTTCACCCTTAATTACAGAACAGAACTGGATCTTCAGCCCAAAGATTTCTGCCAGGTATCAAGGAAAAGTCACGAAAGAAAATCTCAATTTCCTTTGGGAAAAATATCCCCCTGGAGACACCTGTGTGTATTACACAAAAGATTTTTTTGCAACAATCAACCTTTTGGTTCCAGTATCTGGAAAGAACATAATGACCTGGTTCTGCCCACTGGAGCAGGATGGAGGAAAGGGAAAGCATTTCACAGCAGAGAAAAAACTGCAGCTGAGACGAGCTTCAGCATTAAGGAATAATTTGTAAATATTGGTGTAATTACTGCAAATGGTGCCTTCCTCGGCCCTGGGCACACACACAAACATGTGGCTGTGCTGGAAGCCAAGCAGCTACTCCTGAGTGCAGGCATTTGAAGGGCATTCCACGATAAGGCTGTGGCTGGAGGGGCCTGCAGTGGAGCTGTGCCTGAGCTCAGAGCACAGGGGTGAGCTCCACGCCAGAAATCCAAGTTTGCTTTGAAAAAGCTCCCTCGAATTAAACCCTCACTGGCTCCAGGAGGTAGAACTCAACCCCCCTCCTGCAGTACTCAGACCTGTAAACTCTCACATTCCTTCCCCTTTAATAAACAGGGTAAAGTAATATTTAGAAAACTCTCTATGGGGATCACTGTTTGCAGCAAACTGTGAAGATGAAGGAGATAAATAATCAATGATTTTTGTGAACTTCAGCAGCAGCAAGAGGAAGCTGGAGCTACAGGGATAACTCTGAAAACCAAATTTCTTTGTTGTTAGGAGAATCTCATGACTGGAATGTTAAACTGCACCTAAAACTGGAGGTATGGTTAATTTTCAAAACAGTGAAATGAGTAATACTTCACATTTATGGAAAGTCTTCTCCCCAGCAGCTGTGAAGTTCCTCATGAGCACTGACTAACAAATCACAACTAAATAAACACCTTGCTTAGAATAAAGGTAACAAGCTAAGTTTATTAAAGCAGATGTTCACTGCACCCAAACGGAGAGGCCAGCAACTGATTTTTAATCAATATCCTAAAATACCACTGTCATCCCAGTCTCCCACAAACCAAGATGCCCTGAACAGACCATTGGTTCAATTTTTTGGGCAGTGTGTATCCAAAAATAGCTCTGAAGAAGCAGGGACTGAATTTATGTCTTTAAACAGCTGTGAGCATCACCTTGACTTTGGTAGCAAGTCCTTATCCTACAGATGTTAATTATGGGCTTTGCTTTCCTGCTACAAAGGTTGGGCTGTGAACACAAAAGGCTGACACTGAATAGTCTGAGTAGATTAGATTAAAAAATGTCAGGGGAAACACTTCTTTCCCACTTAGCTTCTACTTCAGTACAAAATATAAACTGGCTGGGAGACACCTGGTCAAGTGTTTAGATTTTGTAGCAACCCAAGTCTGCCAGGAAGGGAAAGAAAAACAACTTGTCTATCCTTTGACAGTGTTTGATCTGCGGTCTAAACAGTTTATTTGAAACTAAAATAACCCCAAAACATGCATGTAAAACCTCACAACATATTCCTTAAACAGCAGCTTGCAGGGATTCTTTTAGCCTTGCCTGTTCTGAGGCTTGAGGCAGCAGCTTTCCCTGTTCCAAAGAAAGGGAGGAAAAGCTGTGCAGATCCATGCCAGCTTGGGAATTCCTGTGTTTCCATCACCCTGTGCCTACTTCTTACACCTAGGAAGTGCCCCAGGAGCTGAGTGAGTGTGTGTCTGCACCGCGGGCACCCCTGCATGCAGAGACGCAAATCTCTGCACCCCAAACCTCGATGGATGTGCCTCTCTGTGTGCCCTGGCTCAGGGCTGCACGCCCATCCCAACTCCCACGGGAGACACGGATACACCAGCCCTGACTCCCGCGGGGATTCTCCGCGTGGTGAAGGCAGGAAGATGTCGGGGTCACAGCCGCAGCCCCGACCCTGGGGAAACGCGGATTTTGGGCCGTGCATGCTGCCACAGACGCTGCCGGCTGCGCGCCCTGTTGCGTGCAGGAGTTGGGACACGGAGCAGCGGCACGCCCTGATCCCGGAGCGATCGCGCCGTGCGGAGCATCCAGGTATTTAAATCCCGGGAGCACACGTGTGCAGGGCGGCTGGGCAGCCGTGGCTGTGGGGTGCCCTGTTCCACGCGGGGGTGTCCATGCAGGGCTGCGGGCTCCGTGCGGGGATGAGGTGTCGGTGCCCCCCGAGCCCGGGGAGCGGCGGCCGCCTCGTCCCGGCGGGGCAGCGGCGCGGCAATCCTCCCACCCAGGGGCGGACCAGGCGGAGGGAAGGAAGGGGCCGGCCTTGCGGCCCGTGACCTTGAGGGACACCCCGCCGCCTCGCACTCCCCGCCCCAGGCCCGGCCGCTGCCCCGCGAGCGGGGCGCCATTTCCAGCCTGGGAAGGGGACGCTCCGCGCGACGGGGCGCCGGGTGGCGCCGGCTCCGCGTGCAGCCTCCCTCGGCGGCCCCGTCCCGCCCGCCTCGCCCCCTCAGGGCTCACCTGAGGGCCAGC
>VZRL01000558.1:131427-142646 GCA_013397895.1 Origma solitaria
GGGCGGGGCTTCACCGGGGTATTTAAAGGCGTCGGCGGCCACCGCCCCCTCAGTAGGCGGTGAGGGGAAAATAAGTCGGTGTAGTGGTGAGAAGGAATCGTTTAAGTGGGAAGAGCTCGCTAAGATTTCTTTTAAATCCTTCAGGGACGGTGAAGGGTCGGGAGGGGAAGCTTTAAGAGGAGTGGCTGAAGTCACCTGATTTGTTCACCCTGGAGGAGACTGAGGGTCTTCAAAGTCCTCATGAGGGGGAGAGGAGGGGCAGGGAGCGATCTCTTCACTCTCGTGGTCGGTGACAGGACTCGAGGAAATGGCTGGAGCTGAGGCAGGGCATATCAGGAAAAGTTTTTGCACCAAGAGAGTGGTTGAGCGAGGGAGCAGTCACCCCAGGGCAGTGGTCACAGGCCTGACAGCTCCCGCGTTTGGACAATGCTCCCAGGCACAGAGTGAGATTCTTGAAGTGCCCTGTGTTGGGGCAGGACTTGGACTCGATGTTCGTGGTGAGTCCCTCCCAGCTCAGGATATTCGGTGCTTCTTTGATTATCAAGCTGTGCCCCCAGCACTGCCACTGTAACCCCAAACCGCATTGCCCAGTGCCAGATCCAGACACCTTTCCAACACCTCCCTGGGCAATCTATTCCCACACCTGACCACCCAAACAGTGAAAACATTTTTTTCTAATGTCTCATCTTAGTCTCCCATCTCGGATTAAGGCTGTTTTTTCTTCTTGCTGCAGGCACAGTAGAAGAGAATGACCTCACCTCACCACAACCTCCTTTCAGGTCATTGTGAGGAGGGATGATGTTCCTCCTTGAGCCTGCTCTTCCAAACAAACCCAGGGTGTGAGTGCTCGGGGTCCCTTTACACAAAATTTTGGGGATGGAGCTGACTGTCAGGGCAGCCTCTTTGTATGGCACTGAGGTATCTGCACAGAAACAAGTGTTGTGCTCTTCCCCTGCTGTTAAGTGATGGGCACGGGACAAATCTTGAAGGTTTTCCCTATAAATCTGGAATATTTATAGTAGATAGGAAGTGAGGGCTGGCCTGTTGTCCTTGTTCTCCATAACCTGGCAGATACTCAGTTTCTGTAAATCTATGTATAAAATGGAGGGCTAGGAAAAAAGCCCCAAACCCCTTATAAACTGAATAATGGCAAAAATATTTGACTTTGAGGTAATGAGCTCCTGGTCTCTCCCCATGACTTCAGGCTGAGGCCATCCCTTTTTTAACTTAAATGTATTCACTTATCATTTTTTTCTGGTATTTTGGCTGCTGCCCAGTTTTGAGGCTTGTTCTCTTTTTGGTGTTGGTGTCTCATCATCTCTCACCACAGGAAGAGGACAGGTAGGGAATGATATTTATTTAACAGCACAACTCTGGGCAGTTTCCCTTCTTAAGGTGGCTGATATGGGGAGAACAGGAGACACTGTTGAAACAGTTTGATCGGATACCATCCAAGGAGCTATTTGAAAGTTCATTATCAATTCTTACTGATATCCAAGCCAGAAGTCGTGGGCTTCTTTTAGTGCCTGGTTACTTGAATTATGGAGTTGGGAAGTTGGGAGGAGCCCTGGTGCGGGCAGGAAATGGTTAAGAGCCGTTCCTATCACCTGGGAAAGCAATCCTTTGATTTTTCAGAGGGCGCTAACATGCTGCAGTTCATGGAAACAAAGGGAAGGGGATCAAGTAGAAAAGTTGTTCTTGGATTTTATTCTCAGTGGCAGAACTTGTGAGGGCTGGATATTGATGTCTGCGGGGAAAATACGGAGTTTTTGGATTAAAAGGGAATTTTTTTTCTTCCTATCGTCATTCAAAAAACGATCTGTGAGGTAAGTCTTGATTCCAACTGGTGACTTTAGATAACTTCTTTTTAGACTGAGGGGTAAGAAAACCCTTTATCTTGCTGACCCATTTTAAAACAGTGAATTCTTTGCTTAAATCATTCCTCGGGCAGGGAGCACAGGCGGGAGCGTGAGTCAACAACTGTACAAAGCCCACGACGCTTGCCTGTGTTGTCTGCATTCAAATTCCTTGCATTAATTCCTGAGCTGGAGTATGGAAATTCAGGAACTGGGAGAAACATAATGAGTCAGGGGAATTTGCCACTCCGAGTCGCAGTAAATATTTCAGCGATGACAGTCTTTCAAATTGTAGTAGTGTCTATGTTAATGTGCTTTTGCAGTGGATGCTTCAAGCAGCTTCTTGTGGTGGCTCTTAAAGTAATTCCCAAGCCTTGTCTCTTGAATCCTCACTGCTCTGCCAAAGGTTTTATATTTCCAGGACTTTCCTTAAGGGCGGATTCATTTTGGGGGTGGAATAGAGGGGTCTCAATTGCCATTAATTCTTTGCCTTCTGCATCTGAGTTCTCACCTTAAAAAGCCCTGCTGGTTTTTGTGTGTGTGTGTGAAAAGAGATGATTTTTCATACCAGTGTGGCTGCCCCAAGTGTGATGGGTGGTGACAGCTCACACCCAGTTGTCACTGAGAGCCAGTGCCACGTGAAGGGAAGTTCTTACACCTCGTGGAGAGCCCTGCAAACCCCCATCCGTTCACCTTAGAAATGCTAATAAATTGTACTCTCGCTCTTGGGCAGCTGTTCCTTGAGGTATTTGTCCATAAGGTGCTGAATTGTTGGATTTACTGAGCTCTGTGTGTGTGTGGCGATGCTGATTTCGCTTTTTTTCTCTCGGATTGCCAGGGAGTGCTGTGAGTGAGTGGGATCTGATGCGTGGGTTCCTTCCCACACGGATAAGTGTGCAGAGCTGTGGTGTGACGCTGCCCACCTGTGCTGTGACACAGATAAGCATCACTCCCTGCAAGAGTCACCTGGCCAGTTCTTCTTGCTCTTCGCCGTTCCCAGTTTCACCCCCATGCTCTGCTCTGCGTTTCTCATTGCCCACGAGGGAGAGCGCTCCGATCTAGAGCTGCTGGATGTCCCTTCTTTCATCCTGAACACGCTAAAAGGCAGAGTTTGGGCTGTTTTGTTCCTTCCCACTGCTGCCTTTCTGTTCCTCTCATCACACAAAGCTTTTATCCTCTCCC
Organism: Origma solitaria; assembly: GCA_013397895.1. Taxonomy (NCBI): domain Eukaryota; kingdom Metazoa; phylum Chordata; class Aves; order Passeriformes; family Acanthizidae; genus Origma; species Origma solitaria. The sequence continues at coordinate 134,466 of VZRL01000558.1, forward strand.
CGTGGTTGTTCCCAGCTTCTGAACTCTCTCTTCCCAAGTTCTGGCTGGACAGGAATCTTTTATCACCCTGCCCTATTTTGCGTTCGTGTGTTCTTTGCTAGGATTATGCCATGCTCTGATCCATCCCATTCTGCTGCCTCTGAATCCCTGCAGGAATAAATCACTGGAGCTGGGTGTCAGAACTCTGCCTTGGAGCACTTGATTCCCACTCCAGTGCTGTTCTAGGGAAGGGATTGCTTTTGTGTTTACACAAAAATCCAGATTGTCTCTTTTTCCCGCAAGATTTCTCTGAGTTGAAAAAGTTCTTTTTTCTAAAATCTTGTCTGCTAAGTGCTTTTGCTTCTGTTGTCAGGATCTCACATTCATTTCAGCTATTCAGTGTGAAAACCCTTTCCAATTTCTTTACCAGTGCTATTGATTAAAATGCAGTTTACTTTCCTGGGGAAAATTTGATATTCAAAAATGTCTTTTCACTGTGAGTCAGAATGTACTTTTCCATGGAATAAAAATTCTAGAAAGGACAAAAAAAGTGCTGTTGGAAATGTTGAACAAATTATATTGTCGTTTCAACCAGGTTATATAAGAAAAAAGAAATAACTTCAAAATCCAAATGAAAAGCTCTGGTATTTTTCTCATATTTTGAGAAAATTAGTACATTTTTCTCTAGCAGCTCAATTTTATCTGTTCAGAGTTTTCCATATGAAACTCTGAGAATGTTCTGTACTGGCCCTAACTCCAAGTTCCTGTTTAACTCAATTGGCTGTTTCAGGTTACATATTAAAAATGAATCATGGAGCTTTCTTCTCCTTAGATTTCAGCCACTGATGTTTCTTCTAGAAACTAATAAAACTATTTCCAGTATTGCGTGGAAGTCTGTCGTTCTCAGACTATAAATGCTGTATCCAATGGTAAAATTATTTACAGTTCTGAAGGAAACCAGATGAAAAAGAGATTTGGAATGCAACAGGTTAAAATTTAATTTTGCAGCCTGCAAATTGGAGATGAGAAAATGTCTGGGGAAATTGCTGCTGGTTTGGATGCCCTCAAATGATGCCTTCCCTGTCAATATTGCTGTGGTCATTTTTTGGGTTTCAATATCCCCTTTTTCCTTGATTGAAAATACTTTGCTGTGCTAAGTAGAAAGGACTCGAGCTCTGCTCAGCTTGGTGCACTGAGCTGCCCAAATTTTAGAGGAAAATTTGTAGCAAGATCTGATTTTCACTCCTTTGAAAAACCATCCCTGAGGAGAAAGTGGTACCCTGGATTTCACTGGTGTTTGGTGGGCACTGGCAGAAGGGACCATCTTGTGGTGATTCAAACATGATTTGTTAACAAGGACTCTGATCTCTAAATCAAATTTCCCGAACCCTTTATTTTCACAACTCTGCCTGCAAGTACTCCAGAGCAGTAAGTCATACAAGATTGATTTATTCCCTGTCTGAAGGACCTATAAATGACATTAAATGGCTCAGCAAGTCTCACTAAAGTTGCCAGTCCCACTGAAACTCAGCTTTCTAACTCCTCAAAATTCCTGTGTGTTTTGTTTCGCTTTATGATTGAGAATGAATTAATTAGGGACAGTTCTGTCCCCTAAATTGTCTAAACCCCTCTAAATTTTGAGAGTTTAGGTCCCTCCAGTCTTGAGGAGGGAGCAGATGCTGTCACATTGTTCTGGGGAGGAGTTCAGAAAGAGAAATGGCCCCTGTGCTTTTCCAGCACCATAATATCCTGGTTATTCTGGAATATTCCTCAGTGCCTGCAACTTAATTAAGACAATTATTCCTTGTCATGGAGAGCAGCCATTACAATGTCTCACCACTTGGCCTTTCTCTGGAAGGAATAACTAATATTTTCATTTTACAGATGATTTTCTAGCCCTTGGACCTCTCCTTTGGATTCTCTCCAGTTGCTTTTCCAGCTCCACCAGTGGTGCCCCAAACCCAAACTTCAGCAGGAGCTCCACCAGAGCCACCTGGAGGGAGAGGACTCCTCAGCTGCTCCCAGTGGTGTCAGAAGGATGAATTTCCTCCCAAGCTTTTCTTCCCCGCTCTGAGTTGCCTCAGTCACTTGTTTTCATCTCTGCTTCTGATGTCCCTATGATTTGGTAACTATTTTATCTGTTCCCTGCCCTGACTCCCCTAGAATCTGAACAGAAAAGCTTCCATATCCATTTTACCTCCTATTTAACTGCTCAAAATTCGTGGATGAGGGGCACAAAGAAAGTAAGTGGAAAATCAATGAATTTCCAAGCCAATTTAGAGCTCAGCAGAAGCAAAAAAGGGGAGCGAGATACTTTATAAAATCCTGGAAGGTGCAAGCAAATGGAACTTTTCGGTTTAAACTAGAGCTTTATTTTGGAATTCCTCAAGGAAAGATTGGAATTCTGCCACGCTGTGATGGTTTTACATTGTAGGAAACCAGGCATGCCTCAATCTCTTGCCCTGTATGGTTCAGTTACTCCCTGCATTGTGCAAGTTTGAACTGTTAATTTTATAAAGTGAAAAGAAGCGAAAGCCTTTACAGGCTGACTTCCTGTGCTCAGAAATAAAAACCTGAGAACTGCTTGGAGCAGATTCACACTGTCATTGAACCCCAGCTTTCAATATTTGATTTCCACAAAACCCTTGTGGCTGTGGAAGCAGCATCTCCTCAATTTTTTTTGGATGGCATGTGAGTGATTACATTTAGAAGATTTCTGAAGGAATTTTCTGTTGGCTTCTGCAAATTAAATTCATTTCATGAGGACTTCACTGGGAAAATTTCTGTTCTAAATAACTGTTGTCATTGTGAGTGACTAGCCCAAGAGAACATGGTAAATTCAGCTTAATTTCACTGCAAATATTTTTATTTATATAATTTCAGGGAGTTAAGATCTCATGTTATAAAGAAATCAAATAGTTTATTGCTCAAGGAGCCATAACTGATGGAAAAGGATTGTGATGGATTTAACATCACAAAGTTGAGCTGCATTTTCTGGTATTTTATTGAGTGGAGATGATGCAGAGACCCCAGAGAAACGGAATTTTGCTTGTGATAGCCAAACTCTGAGAAAAGACAGCAATGACATTTTCTGAGCGACTTATTTCAAGGAGCAAGCTCATTTTAAAGGTTTTTGTTTCAACATCCTCATTGCCTTAGACATAAAAAATGCATCTCTAGAGGTGACTTTATTCTGCATGTTTGGGCTCATCCTGCTTTGGAATCGAACCAAGAAAATGCCGCTGAATTTCCATCCCTCAATGTTTGATTTCAGGTGTGGCTGCCCTCATCAACTGAAAAATATGTCCATCCGAGGCCTGAAGAAGAAACAGCCAAAGACTTTTAAAGTCAAAATTATAACGGTGGATGCTGAGATGGAGTTCAGCTGTGAGGTGAGAGTGCCACCAAACGCTGGGGAGTTGGGGACTGATCTTTGTATTAGCAAGACGTTTGAAAAATTCAGATTATCAGCTCATGGATGGTCTTAAAACTGTTATTTTTATAAGCAGTGATTATTAAATCTCAGGTGCGTTCTTCTCTTAACTCTGTTCAGAATTTAAAGCTGTTTGCATGTAATCCATCTGACTGACACAGCTAAATTAACAGCAAACCTCCTTTCTTCATAAGCATTCCAGTTGTTTGTTAGAATTCCTACTTCTCCACAGAATTAATTTTTTTGAAGTGACACAACTCTTTATGACACTGCCCGCTTGGATAAACAGGTCAGAGCTGGTGCTAAAATGTTGCTTGTAAAATAATTTATGATCTTGTACTTTTGTAGATCTGGGACATTGTCTTCCAATTTGCCATTTGTAAACTCCTCATCTTTAACTGCAGTGGGTGTTTGGATCTCTGGGCAGAAGAGAAAAATGATGGAAAAAGTGGGATTTTCTTTATTTATTATGGCTATCTGGTAAATTGGTTAGAGAAATCATGGCTGGAGAAAAATAAATAATCAATTGCTAAATAAATTGGGCTGCACTGAGAAGACAGAACTGTCCCTAATTAATTAATTCCCAATCATCCAACAGAAGCAAAACAAGACACACAGGTATTTTGAGGAGTTAGAAATCTGGGACTGGCAATTTTAGTGTGACTTGTTGAGCCATTTAATGTCATTTATAGGCCCATAAAGGGAATAGATTAATCTTGTATTACTTACTGCTCTACTTGCAGGCGGAGTTGTGAAAAGAAAGGATTTGGGAAATTTGATTTAGAGATCAGAATCCCTTTTAACAAATCGTGTATTCCTTTGCTACCTCTCCTTTCTCCCCAGACTCTGCTCTTTTGCTGGGATGATTTCCAGCTTTCTGCTAAAATACTGCCTGAAAGTTCACTCTTTTGCCATTAAGTTTTTAGTTTTAGCAATTAAGTAAAATCATCTTTCTAAAATAAAGTCCAATAGAAGAAACCGATGAGCAGCCCCTGGTGAAAAAACCAAGGCACCAAATGTGTGTGAATTTGGGGCCTTTAATCAAAGTTTGCTCTCTCTGGCTGCTAAATTGAAATGAAAACATTTAAGAACACTCATTAAAGAAACCATTTAAGAGGGAAGGGAGGTGGAATGCAGCAACTCTTCCACAGCAGCAGGAATATTTCATTGAAAATCTAAAAGTGAGATAACATTTCATAGGAGAAAGGGCTAAAATGGAGCAAATTCATGTCAGACCTACAAGTTTTTCTTGATTTTTCTCTCTTCTAGATGAAGTGGAAGGGAAAGGATTTGTTTGACCTGGTGTGCCGAGCCCTTGGTTTAAGGGAGACTTGGTTCTTTGGCTTGCAGTACACAATTAAAGGGATGTGCACCTGGTTAAAGATGGACAAAAAGGTATAGGAAACAATTTTTTTTTTTCCATTTTCCTGGAAATTATTTACTTCTATAGCGTGGCAGTTACTTACTTGTATAAATATTGACTTTCTGTAGCACAGGAGCTAAAGGGATGCGCTCCATGACAACTCAGAATTTTCCATGGTAGCTTTTTTGGAGGCTAAAATTGTATTATTTGCTCTGATTGCTCTATCCCATTTGACCTGGAGCATCCCACACTAATCACCACTGTGTGCACTGATTGCTGTTAGATTACAGCCCAGAATTACCCTTCCCTCTAAAATATGGGAAGGCTCTTCAGGTGGATTATTGCCTTCTTTCTGGTTTTCCTTGGGAATATTACCTTGAGACACTCATGTATCAATTTTGCTGCTGATTTTATTTTATCTGTAAACAGGTTTTAGATCAAGAAATCCCCAAAGAAGATCCCATTAGCTTTCATTTCTTGGCTAAATTCTACCCAGAGAAGGTAGAAGAGGAACTATTACAGGAAATTACCCAGCATTTATTCTTCCTTCAGGTCAGGAACAGTTTTTAACCACGAATTCCTTCTGTATTTCCCCCAGTCCTTTTGCATTGTCTTTGATCTTGTTGGCAGCTCAGAATAATTTTGCTTGCTTCAGCTGTATCAAGAACTTTGTAGATGTTATTTTTATGAAATACAAACATCTCTCCTGACTGCTGTGATTTTTGTGTCCAGGTAAGCTGAACGTTTCATCTTCTGCAGGTTTTTGTTCTCTTGATGGTTTCTCTTTTTGTTCCAACACAACCATTTTGTTATGTTTGGTGATAATTCCAAATCTGGATAATCCAGATTTATTTTGCTCCTTAATATGTGTTAAAAAAAATAAAAATCCAGGCAAAGCTGGAACTGCTTGGAGAACGGTGAGGCTTTTTGGGAGATCTTGTGCAGGAGGGCACAACCTCCAGGAAACAAGGGCTCCCCAACTTCTTAAACCTTCTTAAGCCTTAAATAATTTTAGATTGTGGGGATAAAAGATCATGGAATTTGATAGGCAGCCTGCAATCCAAGGAGCAGAGAAGCAGACACCATTTTGGCTCCATCAAAAAGCAGACGAAGGAGCAAATTCTTGCAACCTTATCAAAAATAAAGCTGGATCAACCAGGAAAAGCTCCATAGCTGCAGCAAAGGATCCAAGCACCAAGTTTGGGATGTCTGGGACATGCAGCTTCTCTCCCAAGTTGCTGCGGAGTCCCTGTGGAAGTCTGAGCCCCTGGAGTGTTGCTGTATCCCAGCAGGATGTGTCTGTGCAGGTCGCTGGGGTGGATGGGGTAAATGCAGTCTGCAGCTGTAAACAAAGCCAGTCAGTTGCCTTGTTCCCTGAGGATGATGTGCTTATGGAATCCTGGGGAAATGCTGCAGCTCTGAGGGTTAAAACCCCCCAGAACTTCATCCAGAACCTTGAAAAGCTTGGCAATTTATTTCCTCAGCTCATTTTGGGAGGGAACGAGACCAGCACAACTCTCCGAAACCTGATTTTTCCACTTTATTTTTTTTCTTTTCTGCTTGAACCTGCCTTAACTAGCAGATATGCAATTAGCAAATTCCTCTCATTCCGAAGTAGGAAAACAAGGCTGAAACAAATTGGAACTTGCAAAGTTTCCCTGACTGTAAGAACTTCAGCTCACACCTGGATGCTAATAGGAAAAACATGTACAGGCATTTGGATGCCTGAAGATTTCAGCTCTCCTGACTCTTCAGCCCTTTGCAAATTAATGTGGCATAAGAGCTTTTGCAAAATGCCTGAATAAATGTAAATGACTAAAGCTAAATATTTCCTGCCCAAAGATGAGGTAATTTATTGCTTCTTTGTGAAGTTTAACAAAAAGTCTTTGTAAAAACTGATCAGAAAACAAAACAAGCAGACACTTATGGGGAATTTATCTACATTGTTCTAAATTCTGGAGCATGATTTGCACTGTGGAGTATGAAAGCTGGAGCTTTCCAAATTGGAATAAAAATCCTTCCATTCTTTCCATTTTAACAGCCTAGAAAGAATTTCCCCTGCGCTGTAACTCAGGTTTATATATCGTGCTCACCAGGGACTAAATTTAAAAGCAAAATTTTCTTGGTGGTTCGTTTCAGTCCGCAGCACCGACAGAGGTGTGTTTGTAAACACAACTTGTGCTAGCTCAAGTCATTTTTCTATTTGGAAATGTCTCAGACTGTGAGCTGCACAAGATTTTGTTGTCTCGTGCTTGTTCCTGGGCTAAATACACCTGAGAGGAGGATTTGGGAGGATTCGTTTCCCCTTCCCACTTTAGCTTTTCAAACAGGAATTGCACAACTGATTGAAAATCAATTACAAACTGTTACACCTCTGCTCTTGGTAGCACCACAGGTTATTAAAGTGAAAACAATTTTAAAAGACTCTTTACCATTGTCTGATTGTGCTTAGACTATTGAAATGGAATAAATTAAGTGCTCTATTATTCAGCTTCTCTTTTGGGGGTCTCCTTTATTCTCTCATTCTGGAGAACATCTCTTACAGTTTTTAATATGACAATACCAGGCTGGACAGCCCTGAGCATTCTGCTCTGCTTGGACCTGCCCTCCAGAGCTCCCTCCCAACCTACAATTGGATGTCTGACATGATGCAAAGCTGACTTTTCCAAAGCAGGCAGAAAAAAGGGGAAGGATTGTTAAAAGAAATGAAGCGCAGACAGTAAAATTGATGTTTTATGAGGTATTCTTTTGTAGGACTCCTTATGTAACTGTGTGCAAAGAGCTGACTGGCATTTTTGGTCTCATTAAATGCAAAGCTAACTAAAGGCTTCCTGTGCTGCTGAATGCCAATTTCTTGTTGCTGTTATTAACTCAGAAAAGTGATGTTTGGTGCCAAGTTTTAGTCTGGGCATGTCTGCTTTCATTTCAAGCCTGACAGAAGTCCTGACTTTGGGCTTCTTTAACTTGCTCCCTTTTTCTGGTGGTTTAGGTTAAGAAGCAAATCCTGGATGAGGAAATCTACTGCTCCCCCGAAGCTACAGTTTTGCTGGCTTCTTATGCTGTTCAGGCCAAGGTTTGTGCATAGAACGTCTCTTTTTTTTGACTTTTTTTCTGGTTTAACCAACACATCTACATGGTGGGGTGTAAACACAGAGTTAAAATTTGCTGTTAAAGTTGGTCATCCTGGGAGGTACAGGCACAGCCAGAAAAATAAACATCTAGTGCCACTACAAGGATTTTTTCTATACTCATACTTATACTTCTATTTTTATATATATATACACTTATATTTTATATATATATATATACTTGTATTTATATATATATATGTATATTTTTTATATATATACTTATATTTATATATACATGTATACATATACTTTTAATATATATACTTATATTTTTA
>VZRL01000558.1:142822-160460 GCA_013397895.1 Origma solitaria
AAAATATAAATATATTTTAAATATTGGTATAAATATAAATAAATAAAAATAAATAAATAAATATATACTTGTACTGCTTTTGCAGTTCAGGACCTAATTTGGACCTGATATTTTAATGCAATCTTTCCTCCAGTTAGAATAATTCCCTGTTATCTTTAAAAATAACCAGGGATGCAGAAGGTGCTGAATACAGAGCTCACAATGGGAGGACATGATGATTTTTAGTGTCTCTCGGAGCACTGTTCACTCCTTGCCACAAGAGCCCAATGACCCCATGGCAGGAGGAGAACACAGCTCCCATCACGGCTCTCCCTGTGCAGCAGCTCACATTTCTTTAGTTCAGAGGGTGAATTCCTGGGAGATTCCTTCAGAGCTGCAGTTTGATTGAAGGTTTCCCGGTTAGGATTGAGGTCTAAGTGGCTGTGTTGGAGTCTCCTGCATGGCACAGGGCTGGGAGGAACTTTTGTGAGAAGTTCCCCTCAGGTGAGGGGATGTGTGCAGGAGAACCAAAATAAAACCTGCCTCAAGCTTTCACATCACACTCAGCATTCTGCCTCTAACAAACTGAAATATCTCTTCTCTTTTGGGACAGTATGGTGACTATGACCCAAATTTCCACGAGCCAGGCTTTCTAGCCCATGATGAGCTGTTACCCAAAAGGGTAAGTCTTGATTTTATGTAAAACCAAACCTTTGAATCTGCTTTTTGCAGTGCAGATATTGCGGGGGGTTAACCAGAGCATGCAAACGTCTGCAAGAGGACCAAGCTGTGAACTGCACCTCTGCTTGGGACAGGCAGCACTTGGATTTGGATCTCGAACCTCCTTCCTTTCTCTGCAGGTCCTCAGGCAGTACCAGCTGACAGCAGAGATGTGGGAAGAGAAGATCACTGCTTGGTATGCTGAGCACAGGGGGATTGCCAGGTAGGAAACCTTTGCGTTTCTTGGAAATCCCATACATTTATTTATGGGATTTGTTGTCTTCAGTGTAGTTCAGCATGCCTGGAAATCCAATTAAACAATAAATAGGAGCTGTTGGCACCCAGAGTCGGCTTTGCCTCATACTCGGGTTCCATTTCTCTCTGTTCTAGAGGCTTCTTAGCACTATTTTTATTCCATTTCCCTCACGATTTACTGATGCCTCACCTTGAAGGGAGAACAGAAGGCTAGAGAGATTCTCACCCTGCTTTGGCCTTGGCCAAAAGCTCTGTTCAAGACTCGTTTCTCAATGACCTCTCTTTTCTGAAGGAAATGTATTCATGAAAAACAATGGAAGGGTGGGTTTCCAAGACATGGAGTGGCAAAACTAACACAAGGATAAGACTTTTAATGAATTTTAATGAAGATTACACTATCCATGGGTCATCGTTTGAAATAGGTGCAGCTTTACTGTCTTTATTCTGTCCAGATGCTGCTTTTATTATCCCTTTTTTCTGTTCTTGAGAGCTAGATGGCAAAATTAAAGTAAGTTTGTCCAAAGGACCAGATTGCCTGTTCTTTTCTAAGTGGGAAATGGAGAGTCAGCCAGGAGAGAAAGGCTGGAAAGGAATTTCATAATCATGGCTTTATTCTCCAGGGATGAAGCTGAGATGAACTACCTGAAAATTGCCCAAGACTTGGAAATGTACGGTGTCAATTATTTCCCAATTGCTGTAAGTGCCTTATTTTAGCAGTTTGCAGTTGCTGCAGATAATGGTGCTGTCCTTTTAAAATCCTCCAGGGAGTTTGGAATTGGGACTCCTGCTTTTCCCTGCTGCAGGTTTTGTTCTGACTGGGTTTACTTGCCTGCTAAATGAGCAGGTGAATAAAACACTTAGGATTAATATTTTACAATCTGACAAAAGTTTTGAGTAGCTCCAGGTGTGTGATAGGAAGGAGAAATAGTTTGAGCTGCTGTAGTCAACCTAGAGGACTGAGTTTGTTAGCAACAGTGACAGAACTCATAATATTTTATATAAACACCAATTACCTCAAATACAGATAAATATCAATATATTAAAATATGTGGTTCTTGTCTGTGGTTGTTTAATGTCACCAAAAATGCCATTTACTGATATCTCTGTTTTTTCAGCAAAATAAAAACCACACAGATCTCCTGCTTGGAGTTGATGCCAAAGGTATTCATATCTACAGCATTAATAACAGGTTCTCTCCAAATAAATCCTTTGAGTGGAGCTCTATCAGAAACATTTCCTATAGTGAGAAAGAGGTATGATGGCTTTGATGTATTATTCTTTTTACATGGGCATGGGTGTGGACTGGGATTCTTGGAACAGGCTGAAAGCTTCCTCTGTTTAAATAATTTTGGGGGAGAAGGGGAAAATCCTGGGGAGCTTTGTTCCAAAACTAAAAATAACAGCCCTGCCTTGCAGATGAGCTCGAAGCCTCCGTTCCCCGAGGCTGCTCTGAGCTGTGACGCTGCTCTGGCTCCTTCCCTGCTGCTTGGCCTCTGCAAAACAAGTGTGTTGATCTCTGAAAAAGACAGATATTATGAATGCCACCGTGACCGCCTTCCTCAGTTATCCCAGCAGGAATTCCATGATCCATGAAACCTTAATGCTGTTTGCACATGCAGGAGGCGTCCTCGTAGCTGAGGGCTGGAGCCCAGTGGCAAGAGGAGACATGCAGGGAGATATTAATGGTTTTCTGCCTCAATTCTGCCACTTTGTTGGGACATGATTTCACTCCTCAGCGCAGCCCCACCACTGCAATTTCACTGTGGAGCCCAGCTTTTGCTTCTGGAAAGCAAAGGAGTGGGTAAAATCTATTCTCATTACAAATCATGGGCTGCGTGGAAGGCTGTAATCAGAAAAAACAAACCCAGGGAAACTGCTCTGGTAGTGGAATACCTGGGATTTGTCAGCCAAAGGGCAGCACAGCCTGTTCCATTTTCCTTTTGGAAAAGATTGAGATGAGATTTGAGATGCATGCCCATTAAATCAGGCAGGCCTGCCAGTTTGCTGCCTCCAAAACATTTTGGGTCCCTGATAACATCAAACTTCCCCTGAGATGTGTGAATAAAGTGCTTTAAGTCGCTGTTGTGGGGGAATTGGGCAGCCCTGTGTTTAAGCTGCGCTTTATTCAGTGGCACATCCCAGCCTTGCTCCTCAAAAGGCAACCAGGCATTACCTGGAGGGTGAAATGAGCTGTAGGATATGATGATCTTGGTGACTCAGATGCCCTGGAATTATCCAGGAATTACCTTGCAAATCAGTTAGAGGAACAGAGTGCCAGGGAGCCCCTGAGTCACAGAAAACAGGGTCTTAAAAAAGGGGCTGTGTTTTGTTATTCAGCCAAATAGAGCACAAAAACGCTTCCTTCTTTATTTTTTTTTCTTTTGCCTGTGTAGTTAACCATTAAACCCCTTGACAAAAAAGCAGAAGTCTTCAAGTTCTTCTCCTCTCAGCTCAAAGTGAACAAACTGGTGAGTGACCTGCTTTCCTTCCTTAAAGCTGAGCCTGGTGATACTGACTGAGAAATCTTGTTTGTAAACAAAACTGTGATCTCAGCCTAGCTCTGTTGCCTGTGTGATTCAGGAAAATGGGATCAGAGGGAGGTAAAGGACTGAAGGAATCTCTCATCCTGTTACAAACTTATCCAAACTGTTGTGTGCCTGGCTTTGAGCCCTGGGCGCTGATTTTCTTGGAAGGGAAGCAGCTGCCAACACTGGTGCTGAAGTCAGAGTTGTCCAGTGAGGCCAGTGTGGGCCTCTTGTCCCTCTGGCAGGGGCACAAGTGCATCAAAATCACGTTTTCTTTGCCTTTCCTGTCCAGATTTTCCAGTTGTGCATTGGAAACCACGACCTATTTATGAGGAGGAGAAAAGTGGACTCCATAGAGATCCAGCAGATGAAAGCACAAGCCAGGGAGGAAAAAGCTAGAAAAAAGGTAGATTCTTCCAGCTCCTCTGTTGCTGAAAACAGTGATTATTATTCCAGCTGGTGCCCTTGCTGCTCCTGTATTCAATCAATAAGTGAGTGGGAGGTGAGGAAGTGCAGCAGGATTGGATGTGGGAACAGCTCTGCCGTGCCTGTGGCATCTGAGGGTGTCAGAGGTGATCCCAAAGCTTTGGGGCACACAGCAGATCAATCCAAAGGCTCTTCAGCAGTCTGCAATAACCAGGAGGAGCTGCCTGAGGCACTCAGTGCATCTTCAGCATCTCGTGACCACCCTAGCTGGAGAGCAGCCCCTTCCTCATTTGGTGCATTTCCCCTGTGCCCAGGTGAGATTCTGCTGCAATCCCACAAATTGTTGCTCATCCTCCTTCCAGATGGAGAATCAGAGGCTGACCAGGGAGAAGCAGCTCCGAGAAGAAGCCGAGAGAGCCAAAGAAGAGTTGGAGAGGCGACTTTTCCAGCTGGAAGATGAAGCCAGGCAGGCCAATGAGGCCCTGGTGAGTTAGACTGAATGTTCTTGTGCTTGATGGGCTTTCTTGGTTTGGAAACAGGATTTTTGGACACCAGGCATTGCAGCTCAGACAAGGCTGGGGAGTTTCTCATCCCTGGGTGGAAAGGGCATGGAGGAATACCTGGGAAAACCCTGATCTGCCAGAATCTGTGAACCATTCCTTCCCTGTATTTGGTTCACAGTGCTCTCTTCAGGCAAAGAAGGGGGGAAAGAAATCAACACTGGAGCTGAAATTGGGAGAAAGAGGCAACTGAAGGGGCTGACTTCAATTTTTGGTTGAAATCTTTGTCCAGCTCTAAGATTTTTCTCCTTGCCTTGTAGAGGTGAGACACAGGAAAATTCTGGAGCAGAGGAGGAACATTAGACCCTGAAATTGTGTCTGGTTTTTATTTAAGAAATAATACTTTATCGCTTGATCTCTTGGTAAAAGATGTCTTCTTCCTGCCTGCCTGCCTGGGTGATTTTGTAGCTTCTAGACAAGGAACCAAGAAAAATTCTTTCTCCTCAGCTCCGATCCCAGGAAGCAGCAGAGCTGCTGGCTGAGAAAGCCCAGATTGCAGAAGAAGAGGCCAAGCTGCTGGCCCAGAATGCTGCAGAAGCTGAGCAGGAACGGCAGAGGCTGGAGATCACAGCCCTGAAAAGCAAGGAGGAGAAAAGGCTGATGGAGCAGAAGATGAGGGAGGCAGAGCTGATCGCTGTCAAGCTGGTGAAGGAGTCTGACAGGAGGTTGGCTTGGCTTCCCTGGCCCTGGGTGCTCTCAGCTGGGTGCAGAGAGTGCTGCTGTCCTCAGGGCTAAGCCCAGGAGGGGGATTGCTCCGCAAGGGACACTTCAGAGGGACTGAGCCTCCTTGGGCCTTGTTTGCTCTGCCTGGAGGTCAGGTATACAGAGGATCAGATGCAAAGCTGTGGAGATGTTTAGCAAGAAAGATCCAGAAGGCAGAGACATTTTCTATTTGATTTCAAATGATCACTGGCTACCTAACTACCTAAATTTAAAAGATCCAGAACACAGAGACATTTTCTATTAGGTAGCCAGTGATCATTTGACATCAAACTAAATTTAAAAGATCCAGAACGCAGAGACATTTTCTATTTGATATCAAATGATCACTGGCTACCTAACTATCTAAATTTAAAAGATCCAGAACGCAGAGACATTTTCTATTTGATATCAAATGATCACTGGTTACCTAACTATGTAATTTTACCAGTCTTTGTCCCCTCTGAGATATGAGGCTAATGTTTGCATTCATTAGTACTGAGTGAATGGTCTCTTGTTTCCCTTTCAGCTCTTCCAGAAGTGTAAAACCAGGTAAACTCGTGTGGAATATAAACCACCCTGAGTGTTTGCATGTTCCCTGAAGATGCAGAGCAGGCCAGTGTTGAGAAAGGATTTTTAACCCCAATATTGAGAGCCTTCTGCTTGTTTTAGGATACTGCCAGGAGGCTTGCCAAAATAAAGAGCAACCTCTCCCTACCTCAGGGAGGATCTCTGCTGGCCTGGAGAGAATCTGTATCAGCAGGTTATTACTGAGCCTGTGGAAATTAGGAGTAGGAAAAACGTTAATTCAGCCACTTTGTGCAGGAGTGTCTCTGTCCTGTGTGTCCAGTCAGTTCTCCATGTGAACATCCTACCCTGAGTGTCTTGGGGTAAAGAGAACACAGCAGTGGATTGTTCCTTGGAATTCAGTGAGGCGCAGAGCTCTGAATTCCTCGTGTGGGTAGGAAACCATCAGCCATTGCCCTGAGGATATTTCTCTTCCAGAGCCAAGGAAGCAGAGCACCTGAAGCAAGAGGTGCACGAAGCCCGAGAGGCTGAACGCAAAGCGAAGCAGAAGCTCTTAGACATCACCAGGCTTAATTGTCCTGTGAGTTCTGCTCCACTGGGGGGAGGACTGTCCACCTGCAGGGACAGCCAGGTGTTGATGACATTTTTATAGCCCCCATCAAGCAGTGGCATGGCTGCACCCAGCTGGGGGGCAAACTGTAAAAACACTGTGGTGAGGATGGAAGTTGGGTTTGTTCAGGATGATAAGAAAGGCAGGACACAATTTAAAAGCAGAGCTGGTGAATGGGGCTTGGGGAGCAGAGCTGTCTTGCCTTCCTGCCCAACGTGTGGAGCCATTTCAGTCAGGCAGTGTTTAGTGGAGATGGTTGTACTGAACCAGCTGGGTCATGAATTCCCCACGAGTGTTTTTAGGCAAAACAGGTGAAGTTGTCCCAGCAGGAAAGCAGTGCTAAAGGTCCATGCCCCAACTTCCTCTTCTGCTGCAGTCCTGCTGAGGATGGATCTCCATTCTCTGCTGAAATAGAAAAACTGCAGTCAGGATAAATCTCTGCTCTTGCATCTGTGGGTTGTGGATTTATCTGGGTGCAGGGGAAGGGGCTGGGTGTCTCCAAGTTAGAAAATGGCTTGGCCTGGCATTCTTGCAGCGGCTGGGGAGATAAACCCCAAATAATCCATCAGCTCTGACTGACAGTGCTTGTGTTGTCTGTTCCAGCACATGGCCAAGTACCCGCAGTACTCCCCAGCTGACAGCAGAGATGCCAACTTCGACAAAGGGTCCGTAAAGCTGGATTTGAAGGACATTGACCTCAAGAGACTCTCCTTTGAGATAGAGAGAGAGAGGTATCAGTATGCTTGTGGTGCCAATGAATGAGAAAGGAAATTAAATCTTTGGGAATCATGGTTTGTGTTTTAACCGCGAGGGATGGCCTTTTTCTGGAGGCCTTTTCCTGAGCTGGTGTGGCTGATGTCTGTGTAGGACTGGCTGTTCACACAGAGGAAGGGTTTTTTGGTGGCATCGAGCTGTGGCAAGTCCAGAACCTTCTGTCTTGGGGAGGGACAAAGCGCTTTGCTGGACTAACAGCGTGTGAGAGGACAGAAGTTTCCCTCTAGTGCTGCGGTGTGGGACTGCTGGGAGCCAATCCATCAGACATCTCTTAGTCTGGAAGGAAATGCTCAGTGAAAAGTTAGGAAGTAAAAGAAAAGAAGTGAACCCCCTTGTGACTGGGTCAGGGGAGCCAGGCTGACGTGTGCCAGAGTTCATTTTGCCTATAAAACATAAAATGAAACAAAACCCAACTCTCTTCCTTCCACAAACTCCTTTTCTTGAGCTGTGTCATGCCTTTTGTCTCCAACGCGTGGACCCAGGCTCGACTACTTAGAAAAGAGCAGGAAATTCGAAGATCGACTGAAAGAGCTGAAGTCTGAAATTCATGCCCTGAAACTGGAGGAAAAACAGGCTGGGCTTTACTCTCACTGGAATGAAGTCCTGGGCTCCTTGGATTGCTCCTTAGGAGGTGTAAGTACCCTAAATCCCTGCTGCTTTCTCCAGCATGAACCCTAAAATGGAACAGCGTGGGTGTGCCAAAGGCAGCTGCTGTATTTCAGTCCAAGCCTTTAGTACCCTTGATGATAAAATATCAGAAGCATGGACACTTTTAGAGGAGGAAAATTCATGTCGAAATAAAATCTGAAGGCCTTTTTCCTGGGCTGAATACCAGGACCATAAGCAAAAAAGAATCATCTTAATCTATGATTATGAAATCACCATCAGGGTTTAAGGTCGGAGCAAACGTAATGGTTGTGACTGACACATTTAAATGTGGTTTCTTACAGTTTGCATCACGTTCTCATTCATGTGCTTTGTGGTTGCTGAAAGTCATAAAAGCCTTGGTGCATTTTTTTTTTAAGGCAATGAGGAACTAGACCCAGATTTTTGTCATAAGTTGCTTGTTATTTAAATAAACTATTCAACTTCTTCCTGAAGAATAGGGCTGGCTTTGTCTGCAGGTTGTTCCTCATGTAGCAAAAATGGCTCTGAGTCAATGGTTTTTAGAGACAGAAGGGAGGCTTGAAAAATGATGAGGAAAGATGGCCTTTATTTTCTGACTGCTCATCTGATGTTCTTTTTGGCTTAACGAGTGTTGATACAGGGAGGGCATTAAATTTCCATGTGCTCTTTTCTTTTAAAGGCCCCATCATGGATGAAAACCTTGGAAAGTGGGGATTCATTGGATGTAAATCTTCAAAGACCTTTCCCTGCTTACTTGTTAAACACTGCAAGCAGCTGGCCCTGTCCCAACAAAACTCAACACACGGTGCCAATGGAAAAGTCATCTTCCCAAGCAAATCCCATGGTTGCCAACAGTGTGGGCACGGGAACCAGAAAACAGATTATAAAGGTAATCAGATTTGTAATTAAATTCCTAAATGTTGCCTAAAAGTTTAGAGTTCAGAGAGGGTGGCTGGCTGGAGGGACCTGGTTTGTCCTGCTCTGTCACAGCCTCGCAGATGACAAGGCTTGTGCAGGATTTTGGAGCCCCTGGTGCTGGCACATCATTTGGGAATGTTTATAACTGGAGGCAGCCTGTTTTTTCTCACTTCTGATCTAAGCTGGAGTGCAGAGCTGTAAGCCTTGGTAAATGAAGCAGAGATGTCTGTACACAGTAGGAGGATCTGTGTTAAATTTTATTTGTAACCAGCCAGATTTGGAAATGAGAAATGTGCTCCCAGGTATGGAGAGCTTAAAACATACTGTGCCTGTCTTGTGGTTTTAAAAGGCAGGGAGGAAGAGAGCAATAAATACCCAGGCTTCCCACAGCTCAGCTCTCTTCCATGTGCTCCCTGTCAAAGAGGCCTGAGGAGCAGGGAGCTGGTGATAGGGAAAAACAAGCTGCTTTTAAATGTCACTGGACTGGAGAATCAAGAAGAGCTGTGAGGAAATGTGGTCTCGAACAGTGGGAAGGGAATCAGCTGTCTGTAGGCAGTGCTAATTGGGCAAGGTGTGGGGAATGGAGGAAGCCCTGATGGGTTTGTTGGGGTTTATCTGAGCAAAACTGGGGGGGGTTAGGATCAATTAAAAGCTCCAGTGTACAACATTCAATGCCTCCTTCAGGGTTTGTGTGCTTAGAGCTAAGGGACACAGCTGAGCAGCAGCAGATGAGGGATCAGCTCTTTGTGAGGCAAGGAACCAAAGTGATTTTGGAGACTAAGGGGTGAGGCAAATGCATTTATTTAAAGAAGGAGCAAAAAAGTGTTTCAGAGCACCTTGCAAAATGATCCAGAATTGGAGGTAAAGGAAAAACCAGCCCCGAGGGAGTTCCTTTAAGCCAGAACTAATTCCCCCTCTTTGATTTACCCTAGGTTCAGCAGCACGACTCGGATGTGATCTACATTTGAAGCCAGACTGGTGGGACTGGTGGCCTTCCTTTTACCAGAGGCAGGAGACACTTGGGCAGGTGTGAGAGACAAGGCCCCGTGGTTCCAGAGCTGCCACCCAGCTCCCAGGCAGGTGACACCAGCTGGGAAAGGCACAGCTGCCCTCGGAGTGTGTGGCAGCAGTGCAAACCCAAGAGTGCTGTGTGCTGCTTTGGAGGGGACACTTCACACTTTGCTAACCCTTCCTGCCCCAGGTTAGCGATGTGAGTGCCCAGGAGGTGTTTGGGATGAGAAAACAGAGCACAAACTTAGTGTTTATCTCCACCACAGACTAATTATGTTTTTGGTCCAGTCCCTGGGACATGACTCCCACAGAGCTGCTCGACGTTTTAGTGTTTGCCTGCCAAATATTTTCCTTCTCCTCCCCAAACATTTCTTGGTTCACTTAATTGATTTGCATTTCTCTGTGAGAAATCTCAGCTTTTAATTCCAGATGCAGAAGTGGACATCTTCAAATACCCTCCCATTCCTGGGGGAATCGTTTGTTTGGAATGCAAAGCTTCTGTTCTCCCAGTCCCTGACTAGATCAAGCACTTTCTGCTCGAGCAAACTTTGCATACATTAACCAGCTTCCCACTTCTGTGCAGCACAACTCCCAAACTAGACAAAGACAAAAGATGCTCTTGGTGTCTGCTAAAGTGGGACTTGTTTGTGGTGGAGAGGTGCATGCAGCAGAGTGGCTGCCTCATTAGTAAAACCCACTTGCATTTTCCTGTTTTGTGTGTGTTTAAGTGGCTGTTTCTCCATAAATCTTCGCCTTGAGGACTTCTGGGCGAAGCAGACAACATTCAGCTGCGGCTAAAGCAGGAACACGTGACGTGTGATGTAAAAATGAATGTTAATGTCGCTAAATATCTTGTTCTAAAAGCCAAGATTAAAGAAAAAAAAAACTGGCTCAACAAAAAGCTTCAATTTCCATTTGCTTTGAAGGGAACGTTGTGTCAATATTCCTCCAGCATTAACAAGGTAGGTTTGGAGAACAAACACACAAATCTCCTCTGCACACGTCTGCAGCAGGCTGAGCACGGTGGGGGATGGCAAGTGCCTGTGGAGAGGGCTGGGAGTGCTGTGCAGGGCTGTCCTCTGCTCCCAGCCCTGCGAGCAGTTGCTGCCTTGGCTGCCTGGGCTGGGTGTTAATGCTCTCCCGGCTCAGTCTGGCACGAGATGTTTGTGGAATATTGGCTGTTACACACCATTTCTGAGCTGTGCACCAGCCTGGGGTGTGAGGGAGAAGCTGCTGGGGATGCCTGAATGATGAGGCAAATGCTGTCATGATCCCAAGGTTGGGGAGGGGGCAATGGCCAGGGCTTGGGACAGGAACCATCTCCTGCATTAGCTAGGAAATGCTGCAGCACAGCCCAGCTCTGAACGGGGCATTCTCGGATTTGAGGGTGAGGAGAAACACTGGGATTCCCCTGCTTCTTCTTTTCCTCTTCCCTCTTTTTTTGGCCATGTGTCTGAGCACAGCCAACTGTGCTTGTACCCTCACCCTTCACACGTGCTGGGGCTGCCTGGTGCTGCTGAGCCTGAGCTGCACCATGAGCAGGGCCCAGGGGAGAGGAGCTGCTCCGTGGGCACCTCTGACTGATTTCTTTGGACTCAGTCCTGTAAATCCCCGCGAAGAAAAGGACAAGGTCACACTGCTGCCAGCTTAAATACAAAACCTGCCTTTGCAAACTGCTCCAGCCTGCTGTGTCCTTGCTGTGCAAGGACCATGGTCCTGCTGGCTGGGATGGGTGTTTGAGCCTTTTAGATGGGGAAAGAGGAGCTGGGATGGGTGTTTGAGCCTTTTAGATGGGGCAGGAGTAGCTGGGATCTGCTGTGAACATTTTAGATGGGGTGAGAGGAGCTGGGTCTGCCGTGGACCTTTTAGATAGGGAAATAGGAGCTGGGATCTGATGTGAGCATTTTAGATGGGGCAGGAGGGGTTGGGATCTGCTGTGAATCTTTCAGATGGGGAAATAGGAACTAAGATCTGCTGTGAACCTTGCAGACAGGCATGAGGAGCTGGGATCTTCTGTGAACCTTTCAGATGGGGCAGGAAGAGCTGGGATCTGCTGTGAACATTTCAGACGGAAAAAGAGGAGCTGGGATCTGCTGTGAACATTTTAGATGGAAAAAGAAGAGCTGGGATCTGCTGTGAACATTTTAGATGGAAAAAGAAGAGCTGGGATCTGCTGTGAACATTTTAGATGGAATAAGAGGAGCTGGGATCTGCTGGAGAAATGCTTGCACAGCCCAACATGGAGTCAGATGCGCTGTGCCCTTGCTGGGAGGCTGCTGCAAAGAGAAGTGCCACCAGGGTGTTAATTTGCTTAAAACCCGAGCAAATATTTGCAGCAATTAAACTTCAGTGAGTTGGTGCTTCTGCTTCTCGCACTCACCTGCAGTACTGATCACAGAGCTTGCCCTTCAGAGAAGGAAAGCCTGAGGAGCCTGAGCCCTGCTTTCCCCCCCTCCAAGAAGAGAAGACAGATTTTTTAAATCAGTGATTTGTCACTCTGAAGGGTGAGGCATCCATCAGCTGCCTGGTGAGGAGCTGGGGAGCAGCAGGCAGCAGATGGTGCTGCAATGCTGCTCTGCAACAGCTCGGGAAGACCTGGCTGGGAAACCCTCCTTGGGAATCTCTGCCAAGTCTGTGTTCCCACACTAGCAGGGACTCGCTCCCGTTCTTTTCCTGGAGTTTAACCTGACATCATTTTTGACAGGGATTCAAAATTTGCAAGCAGCGGTGGCGTGAGCAAATCTGTGATTATTGCATGAGCAGCTTGGTCCCGTGGGGATGAGCCGGCTCCCCAAAATTGCAAAAAAATCCCCTGATGCTTCTGACACCTCGTGGTCGTTGTCAGCTCGTGGAAATGGCCTGAGTGGGTTTCACCCCTGCCTGCCAGGAGGGTGTGGGACCCCACAGCTCTGGTGCTATGTGATATTTTTATTAATGCTGCTGGAAACAAGCGTGGACTTGTTAAATTTGCAGAGCGTAGAGGAATCGTGGTGTGCGGTGCAAAGAGGGTGAGAGAGGCCTCAGAATGGTCTGCAGGGGTCACTGAACAATGCCATCCTTTGTTTTCCTGACGGAAAGGACGTGGTGTTCTGATCTCAAACTACAGCAACAACAACAACAACAACAAAAAAAAAAAAAAAAAAAAAAAAGAAAACAGATAAAAGANAAAACTCCTGTAGCAGTGAGGAAATGCTGGGAGATCACCTGGAGTGAGGGGGAGTCTGTTCCTAGAGAGACACAGTGAGTGGAAGTTGACTCTCCCCAGCCCTGCTTTCTCTGTTTCTCTGAAAAACCACTTATTCTAACCTCAAGGGCCTTTCCCTTCCCTCATGAAAACCTGAGATGTGGAGCTGTGTTGGTGGGAGGCTCATCAGGGTTCTCCTGAGCCATGGAATGGAGAAAACGCCGCTCAGTCCTTGGAGACGGCACATCCTCTGCTGGGACCTGCCTCAAAAACCATTTCCTTTCCGCTTCTGGGTGATCCAGCCTTGACCTGTCTCACAAACCATTTTCACATCTGGGTGATCCAGCCTTGACCTGTCTCAAAAACCATTTTCTTTTCACTTCTGGGTGATCCAGCCTTGTCCTGCCTCACAAACCATTTTCACATCTAGGTGATCCAGGCTTGACCTGGCCCTGGGATTTGGGCACTGTCACACCCGTGTCTGACCCCTGGGTCACCCTGAGCCTTTCCTGGGTTCTGGGCCCCATTTACCAGCAGCAGGGTGAGTTCACATCTCTGCTGTTGCAGGATTGCACACAGCAAACCCTTCCTCTTTCTCCTCCTCCCTGTGCCTGTGCTGTTCCTCTGCTCCTCCTGTGCCCTCTGAGCCACCGAGGGCTGCTGGCCCTTGTCCCCGAGGTATTTCCTGGCGGTTGTGTCCCTCCCAGAGCATCCCTGGCACTTCCCAACTTCAGGAGTGGGAATTGTGCTCCAGGCTGGCACCTGGCTGTTGTCACCCGCTCCTGCCACAAGTCCTTGGTGGCAAAATCAGTTTTTTCACTCAGTTCTATCAGCAAAAGCCAGGACCAGATGCAAAACTGTGTTCTGTTATTTCTGGTTCTCTGCACTGTCTGGACTCTTTTCCACCTTCCTGCAAGGCATTTTTGGGATCAGCAGGGTCATCTCTTTGGAGGGGCTCTGGCCACACAGGGGAGCCCACCCTGGCACTGTGCTGAGGCATTTCGAAAGCAGTTTTCACACCAAAAAGCACTTTGAATCAGGAGTGCTGCCTCTCGCGGGAGGAGGAAGCTTTGTCATGCTGAATTACACCCAACAGGGTCCAGGCATGGAGGCTGCAGGAGAAAACTGGCTTTTAAAAGGATGAGAAAGGGCTGAGGGTTGCCATTACTCCGGGCTTGGTCCTAAAAGCAAAGCAGAGGTTTGACAGCGTGTCCTGCTGGGGAATTCATAGAAGGGAACATCAGGAGAAAAGCAGGAGAAAATGTCCAAAGAGACAGCTTTGGCTGGGCTTTGGGAGTGGAAGGATTCACAGTTCAGGGGGATGGAAGTGAGGGACCATTGAGTAATTCTCCCTACAACGTGAGTCAGTCCCACATCCTGTGGTTGAAAAGGAAAGGGATCCAAGCGGACCCCCAGAATTAGCGTTGGCCCAGTAAACCCGAAAGAGAAATTCCAGAGAAAGAGGAAGTCGATAGAAAAAGCCTGAAGATTTAAAATAGTGCTGTAAAAATCTTTCAGCTCAGCAGTGGGGTGGCCCAGGAAGCTCTGAGGGACTTGCAGGAGGTGATGAGGGATGAGGATGTGGAGGAAACTGAGAGAAATAGAAGCCCCTGATGATCCCAAAGGAGATTTGATGTGCCTAAGCACTGCAGTGACAGTGCCACGTCCCTGGGGATGTGGCAGCAAGGACAGCGAGCTGGGCTGGGCACACGCAGGGAACGGGGGGAGTAAAATTAATTACAAAATTCATTTGAGGAGCTGAAGCAGCACACGATCGATTAAAGACATGAGGTGTGTGCACCACCTCAACTCTGCCCTTCAGGGCACAGCAAGAGGGGTTCTTAAAGATGGGGGTGTCCCGAAAGGATATTCTGGAGGGAATCTGGCAGAAGTGCTGTGATTCCATAGCTCCAGACTGAAGGGTTGAGCTGAGCAGTTTTAGAGTGAAACTCTGAAACTCACACCAAAGCTGAAATTCCATGTTCTCTGCGACCTTTCCATCCCAAAACCCCACAGCCACTGAAACCCCCTCCAAAGCTGAAATTCCATGTTCTCTGCGACCTTTCCATCCCAAAACCCCACAGCCACTGAAACCCCCTCCAAAGCTGAAATTCCATGTTCTCTGCGACCTTTCCATCCCAAAACCCCACAGCCACTGAAACCCCCTCCAAAGCTGAAATTCCATGTTCTCTGCGACCTTTCCATCCCAAAACCCCACAGCCACTGAAAGCCCTCCAGGCCCAGAGGGGAACAAGGGAATCTGCTGCTTTTCCTGAGATTGAGAGCAGTTTGCTGCTCGATCCCACAGCCACTGAAAACCCCTCCAGGCCCGGAGGGAATAAAGGAAATCTGCTTTTCCTGGGAATGAGAGCAGTTTGCTGCTCGCTGCAGAACCCTGGAGAATATTGGATTCCACCCCAACGCTGCTTTTAGGGACACCTTGGAAAACAGGGCTCCAAAAGGTCTTCACCTGGGAAAGACAAGCCAGTTCCCACTGGAAAAGAAGATCTCAGCTCCGGTCTGGATGGCTTGTGGGACATGCTGGTAGGACTGGGAGCAGACTGGTTTTTATCTTGGGTCAGAAACCTGCACGGGAACCTTACAACTTCCCTATGGAAAGCTGATGTCCCTCTGTTGGTGTTCCCAGCCTGTGCTCACGCCAGCAGCACCCCCTGCACCTCCTTCCAACCCATGGATCATCCCTCATTTTTCCAGCCCCTCAACCTGAGCTTTTTGCATTTAACCCTTTCTGGGCTGTTTAACATCAGTCCTGTGATGTGTCTTCCCCTGCCCCAGACATTCCCAGGCTCCCAAACTGGAATGGCTGCTCCTGTTCTCCCCATCCCCAGCAGGATCTCCCTCTGCACTGCTGCCTTGGATCCCTCCCCATCCCTCAAGGTCATTACAATCCTTTCTGTGCTATCCTGGATTGATGATCCCATCTCGTTTTGCCTGCTCAGCACATTTCCTTTGCCTTCTCCTGCTTCCCGTGCCAAGGTCGTTAATGCAAATGTCAGGCAGGATATTTTTTGAGGCAGAATCTCAAGGAACAATGTGGGTAACCCTCTCTCAGTGTAGCACAGCCCCTTTCAGCTGAAGCAATTACTGTGCCCCTTCCAGGCAGCTCTTGACCAAATTCACTTTTCACATGCCGGTCACATCTTCCCTGCTGCCTTTGCTCATAATTTACTATCTGGCCTTAATTCAAGTGTCTTCCTGAAGCCCAGATGAGTGAGATCTGCTGCGTTTCCTTCACCAAAAATACCTCTGAGCTCACTAAAGGCAGCCAGGAGGTTGGGGCTGGCGTGGCATTTGGAATATGCCAGGATGATAAGCTCAAACGAAAATAGTTCCAACAATATCAACGTGCCTGTTAGCAAAGAGCACAGGAATTAATTGGTGTTGGGGATCAGTGTCCCCTCTGCTGTCCCCATGGCTTGGATGGGTGCCCTGTTTGTTCGGAGACCAACTGGGCCCAGTGGAGCTCCCCAGGGATCAGTACTGGGACACCTGGGGAAGGATCTGCAGCTCAATTTTATTGGTTTTTTTTTTAGTATTTGCTGATGGATTCAGCACGAGAATAATGTCAATAACACACTGGTGTTTTAATTGTCCCTAAGTGGTGTTTTCCTTCGTCAAGGACTCGGGGAGCTGCTGTGAGGGAGCAGTCAGGACAAGGGACCCAAAGGGATGTTCCACCCCATGGAATGCCATGCCCCAATTCTCCTGTGGCACCACAGGTGCTTCCAGGACATTCCCCAAACAGGAACCATCACTGGCAGCCCTAGGTGACACTCTGCTGTCACCTGTGGGGACAAACCCAGGGTGTGGGGAGGACAAGGTGGAGGCATCAAACCTCATTCTTCATTACCAGCCACACTGATATAATTGAAATCACCTTTATTTTAGTGTATTCTTTTGAAACAGTTTAAATAACTTTTGTGCTTAGAAATAGAATATTTAGTTTAACTTAAATAAGTTAAATAAAATAATTTTCTCCCCGTCGAAGAAGGCTGGGGTTCAAATCCTCCGCGTTGTTCCCGAAACCACGCGGGGGTAAAGACCGTGGGTGTCAGCAGGGAAGGGATTTCCAGGTTTGGGTTTTCCGGGTTTCAGTTTTCCAGGTCTGGCTTGTCCAGATTTCAGTTTGTGGCTTCTCCAGGATTCAGTTTTTCAGGCTCTGGAAGTGCTTCAGGAGCTCCTGCACCCAGGCCGCCTTCGGATCTGCACACACCTGCTTGCCCTTGGTGGTGACCACGCTGCCAGGACAAAACCCACCTTGAGTCACCGGATCTGAGTGCCACCAGCGGCACCCCGAGCATCCCTGTTGTGTCCCCAGCTCCCCCGGGCACCCCCCCGAGCCCTGGGCACTCACATCACGCCCGGGTGGATGCAGGAGCTGCTGGTGACGAAGGCAGAGCTGACGCGGCTCGCGGGGATGCGCTGCCGGCGGTAGCTGAAGCAGCAGGTGCTGGGAATGCCAGCAGGTGCTGGGTGAGGGACAGACACAGAGCTGTGAGACCCCAGCTGGGGACACCCCGGGATTGCCATCTTGTGCCACATCCCCTGGCACAGCCCCTCCAGGAGACACCCAGCTCCAGGGCTGCATCCCACAGATTCCTATTGCTGCATCTCACAGAGTCCCTAACACTGCTGCATCCTAGAGTACCTAATGCTGCATCCCACAGCTTCCCATTGCTGCATCCCACAGATTCCCTAATGCTCCATCCCACAGATTCCCATTGCTGCATCCCAGAGTCTCCACTGCTGCATCCCACAGACTCGCACTGCTGCATCCCACAGATTCCCCAATGCTGCATCC
>VZRL01000558.1:175324-188916 GCA_013397895.1 Origma solitaria
ATGGGGGGGTAAAGATGGGGATGAAGAGGGGGATGGAGATGGGGATGAAGAGGGGAATGATGACAGGGATGAAGATTGGGATGGGGATGGGGAAGATAACAGGGATGAAGATGGGGATGACGACGGGGATGAAGATGGGGATGGAGATGGGGATGAAGAGGGGAATGATGACAGGGATGAAGATTGGGATGGGGATGGGGAAGATAACAGGGATGAAGATGGGGATGACGACGGGGATGAAGATGGGGATGGAGATGGGGATGAAGAGGGGGATGAAGATGGCGATGAAGATGGGGATCATGACAGGGATGAAGATGGGAATGAAGACAGGGATGAAGACGGGGATGAACAGGGTTACGATGAGGGCTGGATCCCACTGACCTTTGACATTTTTGGGAGCCCGAGGCTCGCTCGGGGCTCATAGCAGTGGCCGAAGCACGATCTGGGTGAGGGCACGAGCAGGTTTTGGGGCGCACCGGACGGGTTTCCGCATCCCAACAAGCCTCGGCTGTTGTTTTCCCCGCGTTTGGCACAAGGTGTCAGTGCTGCCCCAGGAACGGCTCTCGCTGCTGTTACTCCGCCCGGCCCGGCCGGGCCGCGCCGCTCCTCGGGGGTCCCCAACCGGGGGGCAGCGCCTCGGGCTCCGGACCTGCCCCGCGTGCCCACCGGGGCTGCTCCCGCACCGAGAGCAGCGGGTCCTGCCCGACCTCCCCTCTGGAGGCACCGCAAGGCTCCCAGACACCTCGGGAATCATCTGGGGAGAAATCCAGGAGGCTGGAAGAGGATGGAGAAGGGGGTCAGCGCCATCCGCATGTCCCCTGGCACTGCGATCCCCATGTCCCCTACCTCTGCCATCCCCTGGCACTGCCATCCCTATGTCCCACGGCACTGCCATCCCCACACCCCATGGCACTGCCATCCCCATGTCCATGGCACTGCCATCCCCATGTCCATGGCACTGCCATCCCTATGTCCCCTGTCACTGCCATCCCCACATCCCATGGCACTGCCATCCCACAGCACTGCCATCCCCATGTCCCCAACACTGCCATCCCCACACCCATGGCACTGCCATCCCCACATCCCCTGGCACTGCCATGGCCCTGCTGGCCTCTGTCCCTCTCCTCCATCCTGCGGGGATGGATAGCAGCTCCTCCAGGGAGGGATGGGATTCTCCTAGCTGGGAAAAAGTAATGAGGGAAGTGGAGGCAGAGGGAAAAGGATCTCGAACCCAAACCTTCTCCCAGCAACACATGGCAAAGGGAAAAAAGAAAAACCCTAAAAAAAAGCCCTCAAAAGAGTGTTGACAAGTCTGGAGACTTCTGGGACCTTGGGTGACCAGGAAAATAACACATCAAAGACCCCACGTAGGCCTGAAGACAGATAAAAACTCCGAGCCAAATGTTCCATGAATATTTAACGACCATCAATATTTAATTAGCAGATGGAGGGAGACTGAGAGCAGAGGGATCCGTTCCCCATGTTTGCCCCAGCCCTGCTCTCGGGGTGCTGCTGGGGGGCCTGGAGCCAGCTCGGTACCAGGATTGGGATACAGGGACCCCAAAAGAAGGGAAGAATTCCCCTCAAAAGGAAAGGTTGTGTTTTCCAAGACCCACCCTGGGAGAGGAGAGAGAGAACTCTTGTGTGATCTGGGCTTTGCAACTCCGAAACAGCCATCCAAGGGAACTCTACTAAAAGTCTTTTTGGAGATTCAGGATGCCCCAAGATCTAGGATGAATTTTTTTTTGGAGATTCAGGATGCTCCAGAATTCAGGATGAAAATTTTTTTGGAGATTCAGGAAGCTCCAGGATTCAAGATGAATTGTTTTTGGAGGTTCAGGATGGTCCAGGATTCAGGATGGGTTTTTTTCGGAGGCTCAGGATGCCCACCAGCACCACGGGCCTCCCTTGTTTCAATGAATTGGCCACTGAGGGGAGGAAATGGAGCTGGAGAGTGCAGAGATGGGTCAGGATCTAAACCCAGCTTTTCCAGGGGCAGGGGGAGTTTTCCGGGATTGGAAAGTGCTGGAAGTGCTCTGTGGGGCTGACCTTAGTGGGGGACCTTGAGGTGACTTCTCCCCCTGCTCTGAATCCATCCAGGCTCATCATGGATCCATCCAGGTCCATCATTGATCCATCCAGGCCCATCATGGATTCCTTCTGCTCTGGATCCATCCAGGTCCATCATGGATCCATTTAGGTCCATTATGGATCCATCCAGGTCCATCATGGATCCATCCCACTCTGGATCCATCCAGGTCCATCACGGATCCATCCCACTCTGGATCCATCCAGGTCCATCATGGATCCATCCCACTCTGGATCCATCCAGGTCCATACTTGTCCCTTTTCAGGCTCAAAATCCCACTCGTGCCCTGCTTCCCGTGAGACCCCCTGGGCCCTGGCCACGGCCAGCGCGGCAGAGAGGTGGCAGCCTGTCCCCAAGTGTCCCCCCAGCCTCCCCCAGCCCGTCCCTCCCTGGCTGAGCTTGCCGCTAATGCTTCGCCCGCGGTGTTTAAGCCATATGGGGCTGAGTGTCTAATCCACCATTAATCCCTAATGACTAATCCTTTTAGGTGACAGCAGTGGCCGTGTGGGTGGCGGCAGGGAGGGGATGGACACTCCGTGTGCCACTGTGGTCCCTCCCGGGCTGGGTGTCCTCGTGTCCCCTGGGTCGGGGGGACATCTCGGCAGCCCCCAGCCCCCTTTGCTGAGAGCTCATCGTGGGGGAGAGGATCAAGGATGGAGGGAAAAAAAAAGATTTTTCCTCTCCCTCATCTCTTAGCCGTGGGTTTAGGGCCTTGGAAGGCCCTAAATGTCTCCCACATTTTTAAGGGGTTTCCCTCATTGGGAGCTGCCTTGGCTGGAGGGGGACTGGAGAGGGACTGGATGGGGGCATGAGGGACAGGAATGTCCCAACGCATTTGCAGCTCCCCCAAAACGCCCCAAAAGCTTTTCCCAGCCGAACCATGGATAAAAACTCCGCGGGTGCAGCAATGAGGGTGCCTGGCCCAGGCCTGGGAGATGAGCATGTGGGGCTGGAATGCTCCTGGGGACCCCTGGGGACCCCTGCCCTGTCCCCTCCATCCCTAGAACCCAACCCAGCCAGAGTGCCACCTCCTCCTGCAGCTGGGGACATCCCGGTGGCCGTCCCCTCCTGCCCTGCTGCTCCAGCACCTCCTGAGCTATGGATGCAGCCAAAAAGGGGCACCCCGAGCTCGCTGCTGACGCCGGAACTGCTTCGCCACTGGCCGATGATGGGGTTGATTTCCCCCTCTCATTTTTGCCGGGTTTGATTCTAATTTTAATTTTGATTTTGGTTTTGATGTCAACGGATCTTTTTCTCCCACCGCGGCATCCAGGGCGGACGAGAACGAGCCTGACGGATCCCCCCCAGCAAAACAGGGAACCAAACCAACCCCAAACCCCCTCGAACCACCCCAAAGCCCAGCCCAGGCCCCCCGTGTGCCCCGGGGGGATGGGGATTTCTCGGGGTCGCTCGGGTACGAAATCGCTCCGGGTTCGGGGAGGGGGAGCCGGGCTGGGCGTGGGGGGCCTGCGGCTCCCAGATCTGGGCCATTCCCCACCACTCAAGACTTTTAGCGCCCCGAGCGACGGCGTGTTCTGCTGATGAGTTCTTTCTGCTCCAGTAATTACAGTGAGGAATTTGTCAGAACGAGCTCTCAGAAACCTTCTTGTCTTGTTCCGATTTTACCTGGAGTGTAAAAAGTCATTAGTACGGGAAAAAAAATAGAGGCTGGGCCGAGGTGCTGATCCGGCCGGAGAGTGCAGCTCGCGCTCCATTTGCGCCAAAAAACAAAAGGGGGGGGGGAATTAAATAAATTCAAAATTTCTGGTTTTGTCTTTTACCCAGCTGGAGTTTTCCCTTATAGGAATTAGCAGGGTGAGAAGGTAAGGATGGAAGGAGGCTTTGTTTTCCTCTCTGTTGGGGACAATTAGGGGTTTCCAACAGAGACAATCTGGGGAACAATCCGGGAAACAATTCAGGGAACAATCCGGGAACCAATCCGGGAACCAATCCGGGTTTCTCCCACATCACCTTGTCCAGGAGCTTCTCCAACACTTCCTTTGGTCACAGGGCTGCTCCTGGAAAACAAATCCAGAGGAAAAGACCCCGGGATGATGGCCTGGATGGCCCAGGGCTGCCGTTCCCATCCTCCAGTGGGGAAAACCCCTCCTGAGCACGAAAATAGCAGCGGTTGTGGTTTTGGAGCATCGCAGCCCCTTCGGGCTCGGGTTTCAGGGATATTAACAGATGTCAGCGAGAGGCTGGGGAGCTCAGGCTTGAAATGAGCCGCGGAAAAAAAATAAAAATCGTATCAATAGCACAAAAAAAGGAAGCGAGGATGGGAGGAGTGGTGGAGTGGGTGTCAGCACCTCCCTGTTTTCAGCAGGGAGCCGCCGCCCTGCGGGAATGCGTTAAAACAAATTTTAAAAATTTTTTTTTTAAACTTTCTGACAGAAAAATAATCAGAATTCAGCAAAATGTAAATGGGGCAAAGAGGATTTCTCTTACAGACCTCTCCTCCATCTGCCTCTGCTGCATCACATCCATCCCTGCTGCTGCTCCATCCCCGTTCTGCCTGAAAACTGACGGGAACTTCCACCCCCATGGCTTTTGGGTTTTTTGTTTGTTTGTTTGTTTTGTTTTGTTTTTTGTTTTATTTTGTTTTTTGGGATTCTTTTTTTTTTGTTGTTGGTTTTTTTGTTTTTGGTTTTTGGTTTTTGGTTTTTTGGGTTTTGTTAATAGGTTTGAAAATAGAGGCGTTTCTGTCTTGGGCCCTAATCAAAGCCTTTTGGGTTGTATTTAATGAAATGGTAACTTTGAGGGCTGCAAGGAAGGATTTTGGTGGGGGCTGCTTGGATTTCGGGGTTTTTCCAGTGTCCCTGAAGGCAGCTCGGAAGAGAAAAAGGGATTGCAGGACAAAGCCTCTCCCTCTGCCAACGTGAAACCCAAACTCTCGCATTTCCTCTCTCCTCATTTCATGAGCTCCTCAGTCACATTGGATCAAGTTTGGAAATGATTTTGGTGATCCCAGATTTGATTTCGGGGCCCGGAAATCCTGAGGGTTGGGAGAACACCCCCTGGAGACCCCCAAGTGTTTGGGTGCTTAGCTGGGAAATGACGTTTTTATTAATGGGATTAATCCCCACACATGCTCAAATCCAATTTCTGCTTTTCCCTTTCCCTTCTCCTTTTCCCTTCCCTTTCCTTGAGGAATTTTGGAGAGCCAGGACCCGTTTTTCCCTTTGCCGCACCCCAACTCCACGAGGCTGGAATTTCCCCGCTCCGCCATTTGCGTCACCCCGGTAAACATCGATCACCCCTCTCATTAACAACGCCATCCCCCCGATAAACATTGATTATCCCCTCTAATTAGCAACGTGATCCCCCATATCTGAGCCTCCTGGGAGGGCCGCGCTGCCTCGTGCTCTGCTCCGGGGGTAAATGGCAGGTGAATGAGATTAGGAGCCCTGCCTGAGAGCCGTAAGCGGCAATTCCCAGAAAAAGGCAGGGAATAATTCAATATCATCCCTGCGATGCCGCCGGGGCGGAGTCAGGCGCGGACCGTGGCTTCCTGTGGGGTTTAATTCCATCCCCACCGTGATTAGGAGTGTTAATTGGGGGATTTGGGACCGCGGTGGGGTGGGGAAGGCTCTGTTTGCTTCCCTGTCTTCGCCTTTCGCTGCTGGGTGACCCCAAAAGGGACCTGCAAATCCCCCCCAGGTCACCCTGGGGGACTGGCGAGGCCCTGGGGGTGATTTGGGATATTCGGGGTGCCGGGAAAGCTTTGGATCCCGGAGCAGAACAGCCCTCACGCAGCTCCTGTTCTTGTTTCACTGAAATCCTGGCGCTTTGGGGCTGGCAGGAGGAAACCAAACGCTACTTCAAGGTCAAGCTCCAGCAGCTTTGGCCAAAACCCAGGAAAATAACCCCATTTGGGCATCCAACCCCGCAGTCCCAGAGGGGGATTTGCTTTCCTGCCTCATCCCAAAGCTGGAGTCAGGATCCAGCTGGAGCTGCCACCCCTCGCTCCCTGCTTTCCACGGCTTTTTTGACCATTTTCCCCAGAATTTTGGCCATTTCCGTGCTGCCCATGACAATCCTGATCCCCCCCTCCGCCACCAGGACGAGGATCCCTCGGGAATGACCTCGAGGTTGGTCTGATTTCCAGAAGTTTATTCCCTGAAAAAAGACAGACCTCACCTGCCAGGCCTGGAACCGGGAATTCTGTGCAGAAGGAAGGGAATTCAGGGATTTACCCCGGGATAATCCCTGGGATTACAGCCCCTGACTGAAAACTGCCCTGGTGGGATGCACCCATCCCGACCCAGCCCATCCCAACTGTTTTTTCTGCTCATTTTTGGGGTTTTCCTTTTTGCTTTGGTGTTTTCCTGCTCATTTTTAGGTTTTCCTGCTCGTTTTGCGATTTCACTGCTCATTTTGTGGTTTCCCCACTCATTTTGGGGTTTTCCCACTCGTTTTGCAGTTTTCCCGCTCATTTTGCAGTTTTCCTGCTCATTTTGTGGTTTCCCCACTCATGTTGGGGCTTCCTGCTCATTTTAGGATGCTCCCTGGGGACACGTCCCCCCCCAGTGCATCCCATCCCGCCTGACCAGTGCTTTACTGGGATTCTCCACCTCCCCATTCCCTCCAGCACCCCCGGATGAAGCAGCAGCGACGGGAGAAGGGAAAAGTGACTGGAAAACGCTTTTAATGACCCCAAAAGCCACTTG
Organism: Origma solitaria; assembly: GCA_013397895.1. NCBI lineage: Eukaryota > Metazoa > Chordata > Aves > Passeriformes > Acanthizidae > Origma > Origma solitaria. Next base: position 182,084 of record VZRL01000558.1, read on the forward strand.
GCATCCTCCCATTTCCCAGGCCCTCCTCTGCCACCCCTCACCCAGGCAGCTGCCCCGGGATCGGATTGTTCGGCCATTCCAGGCTTCGAATTTGTGGGATTTTGATCTCTCCCAGGGTGTTCGGCTTTGAATTTGTGGGATTTTGGTCGCTGGAGCTGTTGGATCCCACTGGGGACAGGAGGGGACACTTTGGGTGTGGGGTCAAAGTTGTGAGTGGGGACCTTCCCCAAAAATCTCACATTAAATACAGAAGTTTTATTAATTGAGCTTTTGGGGGTTTGGCAGCAGAAAAGGAATTTTATTCCCGAATTTCTGGCAGCCGTGGAAAGGGGAGAGTAGGAATCTGCTTTGGGATGATTGGGATCTCCTTCTCCCCTTTCCCCAAATCGTGGTCAGAGGGAAACGTGGGGGGAAAAAGGGAATTAGTAAGGAGGAAGTAATGAGGAATTGGGAATAAAAAATAGGGAATAAGGAATAATAAGGAATAAAAAATAAGGAATAATAAGGAATAGAGAAATAAGGAATAATAAGGAATAAAGAAATAAGAAAAAGAATGAGGCGCAAGGAATAAGAAATTGGGAATGAGGAATAAAGAATAAGGAATGAGAATAAAGAACAAGGCATAAGGAATGGCGGAGAAGGAGTAGGGGAAAAGGAATGGGGAAAGGAGTGGGGGAAAAGGAATGGGGGAAAAAGGAATAGGAGAAAAGGAATGGGGAGAAAGGAGTGGGGAGAAAGGAGTGGGGAATAAGGAATAGGGAAAAGGAATAGGAATAGGAATGGGGAAAAAAGAATGGGGAAAAAGGAATGGGGAAAAAGAAACAAGAAACTGGGAAGGAGAAATAAAGAATAGAGAATAAGGAATAAAGAATAAGGAGTAAGACATAAAACGTAAGGAATAAAGAAATAAGGAATAAGGTCTAGGGAAGGCCCCAGGCCCCAATCCCAGCCCAAAGGACTGGCACTCTCGGCTGTCCTAGACCCCCATCCCTGTTTTCGGGCCGCTCACGCGGGAATTGCTGCCGGAACCACCGCTCCCCTCCCGCTCGGCCAAGCAGGAATCCGGCTGGAGCCTCAATCTGCCTTTCCGTGGGGTTAAAAGCAGCCCTGGGGCTCCCGGGTGGCTGAGGCAGGGCTGGCTCCCTGCCGGGCTGGGATCGCCGGCGCCGCTGCTCTTGCCGGGAGCGCTCCGAGGCCCCGAGCAGGTGCTGGGGGATGCAGGCACGAATTTCCCGGCAGGGTTTTGCTCCCAGGTGCGCCGTGAGGGATTCTCCTGCTCTGTTCCAGGGATGTTTTGGGTCACATCCAATTCCTGCTGCTCCCGAGGCTCCAGCCCGGTTGTTGTTGGCCCCGGAGAGGAAAGCAAGGAGCCACTGGGGGTTTTATGGGGTTTTTATTGGGGTTTTTGTGGAGCTGTGCCCACCTGGAGCCAAACCCTGAATCATCTTCGGGCAGACACCATCAAGGGCAGGGGAGGTTTTATTGCAAAAGCACTAAGAGAAATCATGGCTAGAAACCTCCAACAGCAGATTTGGCCAGAAAATCCTGATTTTTTTCCCTGAGACAGCCCAGCCATTATCCCACTGCAGAATCCTCCCTCTCTCCTGGCCGTTCCCCACTCTTCCCTTCCCTTGTGTGGACTTTCTAGGGGCTTTATTAGATTATATATATATGTATATATATATGTGTGTGTGTGTATATATAAATATATTAAAAATATAAAAATATAAAAATACAAAAGAACAAACAAACAAACAAATAAATATACATATATAAATAAAATTATTCCAGAGAATCATTATTCCAGACTCCAGCGATGGCTGTGGTTCAAATGCAATTTCCCCCCAAAGCCTCCCAGTCCTACTGGTGGCTCCTTTCTGTCAGATCCAGGACTGCCCCTGCTCCCAATTCCGCCTTTTCCACCCCCAAATCCCACTCGGGATCTGCCCCCTCCATCCCCACCCCAAGGGGTCAATAACCCACTCAGCCCAGCACCAGCTGGTGAGATGCTCGCTGCTGAACGAGCTCCTGAAAAATTCATGCTCCTAAATGCTCTTCCGCTGGGGTCCTGCCCCTCCTGGAGAGCCCAAATCCCAAATCCCAGCTGGGAGCTGCTAATGGCAGGAGGAAAGGGTTTTAGTGGGGCTGCTCCAGCTGCGATCCCGCACCTCCAGGACCCCCCGGCCGCTCCTGGGATGGCCTTTAGGCTGACCCGGCTGATTCAGCAGCTGCTCCAGCCTTGTCCCACTGGACACGGCAGCCGGGCAGGCGATCCCAGCTCCGGTTTCACCTCCCGATGATGCCTGATGGGCTTACCTAAAACAGGGGCTGGGCAGAGTTAGGAGAATAAAGAGTTATTTATTGGAGGCCTTCAGGTGCATTTAGGGCAGTCACAGCCCACCCAGGGCTACACCCACAATGGACTCTGAGTTGGTTTTCCATACTTTATAAGTTTTTTATAAGGTCATGGGCTTTTCATACTTTATAAGTTCTGTCCATTTGCATATCTGGGGTTAATCCTCCAATTACAGCTCCAGGTAATGAAGTCAATCACTCCAATTTTGCTCCCCCAATTAATTCACTGTTGCTTGCATATCTCGGGGCCTGAGACACTGAGGTGTCCCTGAGTTTTGGGCTTGGAGAGGAATTGTTTTGTGTAAAAATGAGAGAACAGCAGCTCAGTGCCCTGAATGGAGCCCAGAGTTATACACTAAGGAATTACAGGATTACAGATCCATGGGAAATGCAGAAGCTAAAATCCCAAGGCATCACAGTAGGTGACACTCATGGTGGTGGTGGCACCCCAGAGCTGCCAGCACCCTGTGCCCAGAGCAAACTCATCCCAAGGCACCCCAAAAACCAGCCAGGCTGTGGGATGCCCAAATGACTCTGTCCCAGATGGAAAAACACTGCTGGGCAGCTCCAGGGATGGGGAATGGGAGGGATGGGTCAGCCCCAGCCAGGAGGGGCCGGGGCAGGGGGAAAAGGAGCTCTGGAACCCCTGGAATGCGGGTCCCCAACTGGAAAGGGGACAGTGGCCATGGGGGGAGAGGGGACAGGAGAGGAGGAGCATTTGGAGAGGAGGGAGAGGGAAAGGTGGAGAGAGGAATGGATGGGGAGGGATGGATGGATGGAGGGATGGATGGACAGGAAAGGATGGATGGATGGATGATGGATTGGGATGCGATGAGCACAGGGCTGAGCTTCTCAGGAGCCCAGCAGAATTCTGGAGAGCTTGATTGGGGTGCTGCGGATCCCCCCAGCCCCTCCAAAATGAGGATAAAATGATGGCCTGGTCCTCACTGTGATCCAAATCCCCTCAATCCCTCCAAAATGAACATAAAATTACGTCCTGCTCCTCACTGTGATCCAAATTCCCTCAGTCCCTCCAAAATGAGGATAAAATGATCTCCTGGTCCTCACTGTGATCCAGATTCCCCCAGCCCCTCTAAAATGAGGATAAAATTATGTCCTGGTCCTCACCCCACTGCTCCCAGCACCAAACACCCGTGCCCAGCCCGGCCCTGATTTCAGCAGAGCTCCTTTTGATCTCACCCGGTGCTTAAATCCTCCTCCAACCTCCACTTTTTAAAAAAATTTTATTTTTTAAGAAATACCCAAAACAAGCAGCAAGCCAAGAAAAGCAACTCTCTCGTTGGCCTCTCTGGCTGCCAAGATAACCAACCCTCCTAACGAGCTGCTGTAATTAGGTGCTTTGAATCCCTGTTCATCAGTTCCATGGATTTCAGGGAGGTTGGGATGCTCTGCGCAAATCAGGGAGCTCTGGGTGCACACGGGGATTTAAATGTGGTGGAACCCACCCTCGGCATTTTTTTTTTTTCTCTCAAAAATAGAGGAAAAAAGTGGAAATGGAGTGATTTCCCCACGGGATAAAAAATTTTGGACTTCACCCCCCTTTCACCCCCAGATTTTGCTAATGTTGACTTGTTAAATCAACAGAAACATTAAATTTCCACGTTCTGCCCCGAAATTAATATTTTAATAGCACGTAAAAGTCAAGGCAGGGCCGAGTCCAAACAGTAAAACTGAAATGAAACATTTTTATCTCGCAGGAAGGAGCGGCTTCGGCGCCACCGCTTCGCTCCTTCCTTCCGCCGCTTTTATGGGGCTATTAAAATATTCATTTTAATATTATAAATATTGCATTCCATATATTTGCACTCTTTGGGGCACCCAAAAACCAGACCAGTTTTCCAGGGGGTGCTCAGGACCTGCAGCAGAGGCTGAAATATTGAAATATTTCAAAATTTCAATATTTCAGCCTCTTTTTTTTGCTTTTCCCACCCATTTTTCTCTGCCAGCATCACCCATGGGGTGGCCTTTGGGACCAGGACAAAGCCATGGATCCACATAATGAACCATGAATCCAGCTGGACAATTAATTCCAATAAAAGGCTTTTTTTGGACTTTTTTTTTCAGAAATAATAACATAAAATGAATTTACGGCAATTACGGGATTTCTCTATTTCTGTCGTTATCAGAACTACAGAAGGAAAGGCAGAGGATACAAATGGATCTCGGGCACTGCTCTGGAAGGGAGGGAATTGAGATTTATTTTTAATCACGTTCCAGGATCAGCTCCCACCCAGGATTAGCTGTGGGGCTGGGCTGGGATGCAGAGAGAACTTCCCTGCCTGAATTATTGGGAAATAACGGGAAAATCGAAGCTTTGGGGTGAAGGTTTCACTCTCCCGTCATGTTCCCGGGGCCGGTCGGGTTTAATTCTTTCAGGTTTAGAGGGGATTTGTCTTCTTTGGGGTGGAAAAGAACAACTCCAGGTGCAAAGCTTTTGGGTAAAACCCCCCAAAAATGGGGTTTGGGATGGGTTTTCCTTGGGGTTTCGGGTGCGTCTTCCTTGTGATGCATTCGGAGGACTTGCTGCTCTTCACGGATCCATTTTACCGTCAGGGAAAGCCTTGGGGAAAGTTTGGGGCACCGTCCCTGCGGGTGCCTCAGTTTCCCCAGGAAAAGGGGCTGCAGGACCACCCCGGGGTCCCCTGGCCGCAGCCCAGACACCTCCGGAGAGGCTCCCACAGGGATTAGGGCCGGATCGGGCGATTAGCGCCCTGTTATCCCCGCGATTAGTGCTGGCCCGGGATTAGCCGCAGGTGAAACCCCGGCCAGGGATTATTGGGATCGGCCGGGCTGGCCTCGCCTGCGGTGCTCTCTGCCCCATTTGGCGCTGGGTTTGTGGGGTTGGATCATCCACGTGGGAAGCGCCTCCGGCCCGAGGGATTTGGGGTTGGTCCCAAAATTCCGTCCCAAAATCCTGCTCTGCGGTGATGGGGTGGGTGTGGTGTTTTTGGGGTGAAGCCAACGCTGCTGGGGTGACCCAGATGGAGCTACTGTCCCCAAACTGCCCAGTGGCGATTTGGGAAACCACACCCCATCCTGCCCGGACACCCCTCGGTGATTTTTGGGATAATTCCTTGGAAAATCCATCCCGCGTGGAAGAGCAGGAGTTGCTCAGGTGGGACCCCGTGCTGAGGCCGCGTTTTGCCCCTTTCCCACTAAAATAATGGGATTTATCTCCATCATCTCCGCCGGCTTCCATCCTTCCCCCGGAAAGAGAGATCCCACCCCAGCCCCCTCCGCCTGCCAGCGCAGGAGTCATAAATAAAACCCAGCTGGGGTAAAAATACTCCTTTCTGGAAGAGCTGAGAAATATCCCAGCGGCGGTGCCAAGAACCTGCCAGAGGCGCCGCGGGGACGCGGAGGGATTGCACCCAAACATCCCTTCTAAAAGCCCTCATCCATCAGCGGGAAAAGGATCCCGTGGCGGGGAGGGATGGGGCGCGGCCGTGCCATAATCCTCAATTTCCCCATCCCAGGGCTCGGTCTGGAGTGGGGAAACTGAGGCTGGGGAGGGGGAAATTATGGAATGGGGATTTCTTCGCTCATCCTAATGCTGCACCATCCCTGAGGATTCGGCCCTGGAGCCAGCCCTCCCCTTCCCAGAGCCATTGGGAGATTGCCTTATAAATCATGGGATTTTAATGGAAACGAGCAGCGAGTGCCCGCGAGGCTGTGGGGCCGCTCAAGGCAGAACTCAGCCCTTCCCACAGAACCCCCGGTGGGGTTTGGGGGCACATCCCATCCCTTCCTCGCCCTGGGCCTTCTGCCATCCGTCGGCGTCGTTCCCGAAGGTGCTGGGGGTCCTCGGGGGGCTCCATCCTCCCTCTCCTGGGGACATCCTCAGCTCGTGTCCCGCTCAAGGTCGATCCCATTAATTGCCGTGAATTATTTTGGCGTTAATGGAGATGTCTTGTGCATTTCCACTGTCAGTGAGGCTGCCGGGAGGAGCACTCTGGCCAGGATCTCCTGCTGGGGGGACATGGGGGAATCGATGGGAGAGGGAAGGCACCCGCGGGTGGTGCGGGCAGGAAAACCCAGCCGAGCACGGTGCGAGTGTGGGGAACGGCTGGGAATGGGGGCTCGGTCCCCAAATGCTCATTCCCGCCGGGAATGAGAGGAGCGTGGCATTCCCAGGAGTGTGGCTCCCCAAAAACTCAACTGTGCCATGGCAGTTCCATGGAATCCCTCCCCGGCCGCGCTGGAAGCACCTCCAGGCCCTGTGGGTGATCCCACGGATGATGTGCAGAGGTGTGCGGGGAGGGAGGGGGGCTCATATCCCACCCCGGGGGGTCCCCAAATCCCCCCAGCCTGCGGGGAGGGGGTAACAGGGCTGACCCCCCCCGGGTGGCACAGAGGTGGCCGGGGAGGAGGGGACACCCTGATCGCAGCAGGGATGGCACAGGGACCCCCGGGGTGGCGAGAAGTGACCCAACCCAGATGCCTTGTCCTTTCCCAGG
>VZRL01000558.1:199914-219445 GCA_013397895.1 Origma solitaria
CTGATGGTTTTTCCATCCTCATTCCTCCTTTCTCCCTCTCTCCCTCCCCAGCAGCTCCATCCAGAGCTCCGTGCGCCTCCCTTCCCTCCCCTTCCCTCCCGCCCCTCTGGCCGTGATTCCAGGCTGGATTCCACCCTCTCCTGGCGGGATTAGCTCCCGGCCGGGGAAGGGAGGCGCCTCTGCCGTCCCCTCGCGGGTCCAGATTAGAGCATCATTTAAATGCATTTTGTCTGGGGAGGAAATCGCTTCCCTGGGTGCCGCCAATCCACCGGCGCTCGACTAATCACGGCCACCCCATTAATCTCTAGCTGGCACGGCCGGGGGGCACGGCTCGGTGACAGGGCCACCCTGGGTGTCCCCATTGCTCGGGAGGGGCTGTCCCCGTCCAGCACACAACTCTCATTATCCCGCAGAGGATCCCCATGGAAGGAGGAAGGAGCTGGGTGCTGGGGGGTGGAATTGTCCCCAAACTGGCGGCTCCAGCCCTCCCGGTGCGGTGGGTGACGCTGGGTGCCCCTCGCCGGGGTGGCACACAGGTTCTCCTGTCCCCCAGCCTAGGGTGACACCGGGAATTTTGCACCGCCTCAGGGGTGGGCTTTGCTCGGGGCTGTGCTGGGCGTTCAGTGGCGCGGGTTTTGGGTGGGTTTTGGGTGGATTTTGGATGGGTTTTGGGTGGGTTTTGGGTGGATTTCGGGTGGGTTTTGGGTGAATTTTGGGTGGGTTTTGGGTGGTTTTGGGTGGGTTTTGGGTGGGTTTTGGGTGGGTTTTCCCTGTGAAATGTCCCGATCCTGCTCCTAACCCCGGGGATTTTGAAGGGATAAAGTGGGCTGAGCAAAGTCCCTTTCCCTGCACCTCACTCGAGCAGTCCAGCGCACGTCACTCCAGCCGGATCCCTTTGCACAGATAATCCCACGCCTTGCAAAAAATCCCCTTTTCCCCTTGCTGGGGGCGGCGGGAGGATGCAAACCTCTGTATTCCATGGCAGGGAACAACTTCCATGAGTTACGGGAGCAGAGAGCCCTCCACTGCTGGGCACTGCCGAGCGGAGGGACACCCATGGGCGCTGTCCAGGGCTGTCACCTCTCCTACAGCTCCTGGGAGGCGGGGAAACAGCCCGGGATGGGGTGGAAGGGCTGGAGCCGTGTGTGGGGCTGGCAGTCTGTCCCCGGCATTCCCGGGGAATTCAGCACCTGCCGCCCGGACAGCTTTCACCCCGGGATGTGCGTTCTGCCCGTCCCGTATCCGCTGATAATCCTTTTATGAGTCCTCTAAGCTGCTTAACTGCCCCGTACCCCGCGGCAGAGGTTCCCCGGGTGGGCCGGGGGTTCCCGCATCGCTTTGGTGCCTTTCGGTTGGTAGAAATACGGGGCAGAATCAGTTAAAAGGGGTAAAAGGGTTTTATTTCGGTATTTAATAGGATCCGAGGTGCTCAGCTCCTCAAAGGTGGAACGCGCTGAGATGCACATCCCGAATAACGCGGATACAATTTTATAGACCTCACAAATTAGCATGTCTGCCTAAAATCCCCAATAAGCAACTCAATAGATGAAGTAATCTTCCCCTATTCTAACTACTCCCCCCTAAATGAGGCTAAAGCTCAGTTTACCAAATATGCTCCAGAGAGAAGGTTTCAACCAAGGTTAAAACCTCGAGTTTTTGATAGCACAGAGCTCTTGGGCCTCCTGCTGTGGATGTTTGGTCTTTCTGCCCTGCAGAACCCCAAAACTAAGCTAAAATATCAAACTACAAGACTTCTAAGCGTGTAGGCTGAGGTTATAAAGAGTGGATAAAGGGTACACAAATAGGAAAAGGTTATAAAAATAAGAAAAGGGTATATAAAAGAAAAGGCAAAAAATCACCAGGCATCAACTTCAGCCCCGAGGAAAGCAGCTGAGGCTGGAAAAAGCCTCCAGGTCCCGGCAGAGCCCCGTGGGGAAGGGGCTGAGTCATTCCCGGAGCAGAGCCGGCACATCCCCACCTCTCCCCGCCGTCTGACATCGGCAATTTGGGCTCCGCCGCTCGGGTGCCGCTTGGGAGCGGCTGCAATCAGCGCCGGGAGCGGGGGCTAGGGGGAGCGGGGGGGATCCAGCCCTCCTGGGAATTCTGCTGGAGAAGGCAAAGACCTTGAGATGTCTTCCAGGATCAGCGCAGCCCGTGCCAGGCCCCGGCGGCCTTTCCCTGGAAGATTTCCGTGGGTTTTCCCTCCGTTCGGAGTGGGGTAAGCGGATCCTTCCGAGGGGCTCGGGCAGCTCTGACCCTTGGCTGGCAAGGTCTGCCTGCTCTGCCAGTCCCGGGGTTATTTTTTAAGGCAAAAATGATCAAAATGAAGGACGAAGAGGGATATCTTAAGAGCCACCAGTCCTGGGCGCCGCTGGGGTTTGCACAAGGTGGCACCAACATCAACTGCGTCGCTTTTCTGCCAGGTCTGGGAAAATTTGGGCTGGGTCAGCTTTGTCGCGTGGGGACAGTGCAGTGTGGCTGGTACCCCTGGGTGGGTGACGGGTGACAAACGAGCTGTGCCACTAGCCTTCAGGCAGCCTGTGGGGACAGAGCAGGTCCGGGGGCTGACTTGGCCACTGAAAGCAGAAGGAAAGACTTGGTGATAAATACGTGGTAGGATCTGTCAGCCAAAAATTGGCTTGGACCTAACTTTTAGTAATGAGCCTCTGGAGAAATTCAGAGAATTCCTTGGGAAATTCGTGTTGGGAAGCAGGGATGGAGCTCGGATGAAGCCGGTCATGCCCTGTGTCTCTAGAAGGGTCCGTGCTGGGGTGGGTGACCAGCACTTTGGGCTCCCTGGGGACAACATGAGGCTGGATGTGGCCTCGACACACCCTGGACACCCTCCCCATGCTGAGGGTGTGTTTGCTGAGGCTGCTGCCACCCTCAGGAGTCCCAATCCTGCTCACGGTCCTGGGGGGTCCTTCTGCATTTTTGGTTTGTGGGACAGAGACCCAGGCAGGCTCTTGCTGCGCTCAATCCATCGATTCACCGAGCCCCCGGTTCCCCCCATCCGCATCCAGAGAGGTTCTAACCCTTGTGGGGTGGCCTCAGACCTCCCCTCCCTCCTCTCCCTGTGCTCTCTTCCCCCGTAAGTGGGGACATAGCCCTGGCAGCCCCCAGGGGATGAGCCAGGAGAAGGATTCCCCCTGGAATTCATCCATGGCGACACAGGGAGAGGTCTGGGGGCTGCAGCTGCAGCTCCTCCTTGCACCACTCCCACTTGGATCCGTGTTCCCTGCCCAGCAGCTGCTCCAGAGGAGCTGCCCCACACCCACCTGGTGCCTTGATGGGCTTACCTAAAACAGAGACTGGACAAAGTTAGGAGAATAAAAATCAGTTAATTTATTGAAGGTCTTCAGGTGCATTTAGGGCAGTCACAGCTCACCCAGGGGTACACCCAAAATGGACCCCGAGCCACGGGTTTTTCATACTTTATAAGTTTTTTATAAGGTCACGGGTTTTTCATAATTTGTAAGTTTTTTCCATTTGCATATCAAGCTTTAATCCTCCAATTACAGCTTCAGGTAATGAAGTCAATGACTCCAAGTTTGCTCCCCCAATTCACTGTTGTTTCCATACCTCAGGGCCTGAGACACTGAGGTGTCCTTGAAGTTTGAGCTTAGAGGGGAATTGTTTTGTGTAAAAATGCTGGGAAGGGGAGTTTATACACGAAAAATACAGAAGCTAAAATCCTGAGGCATCACACCTGCACTCTCCATCCCCTCTGCAGCCCACGCCAAGGGTCCAGCCCCCAGCCCTGACCCCGCCGAGCCCCCCGGGGCCATCCTGCTGCCCGTCAGCTACCGCCTGTCCAACACCCGCCTGGCCTTCTTCCTCAAGGAGCTGGGAGCCAGCCCGGCGGGCAACGGCAGCGCCCCTCTGCAGCGCTCCGAGCCCTTTGTCGTCTTCCAGACCAAGGAGCTGCCCGTCCTCAACGTCACCCTGGGGCCCTTCAGCACGGGGCTGGTGCTGCCCAAGGAGCACCTGCAGCCCTCCAGCACCCTGGAGGTGCCCGACCGCCTCACCGTCAACTGGAAGGTGCGCGCCTTCATCGTCCAGCCGCGGCTGGTGGCCAGCCAGCCCGTGGTCCAAGTGCTCTTCTACGTGGCCGGCCGGGACTGGGATGACTTCGACGTGACGGACCGGCTGCCCTGCGTGCGGCTCCACGCCTTCCGCGACGCCCGCGAGCTGAAGAGCTCGTGCCGCCTGCGGGGCAGCCTGGCCATGTGCCTGGTGCAGGCCGAGCTGCCCCACGCCTGGTTCGGGCCCTCGGCCGTGCCGCTGGGCAGGAGGAAGAGCCCCGAGAGCCTGGAGGTGGTGCCGGGGGAGAGCCAGCAGGCCGAGCTGTACTACACCCTGCACGCCCCCGACGGCGCCGGGCAGTGCCTTGGGGACGCGCGCCGCGGGGCCGGGACGCGCACCGAGGGTCCCACGCAGCACCCGCTGCTGCGCATCGGCAGCGTCAGCCTGCTGCAGCCCCCGGCCGGGCCAGCCCTGCAGGAGCACCGCCTGGACGGGAATGTCTTCATCCGCCTGCCGGACAAGCCGCTGAAGCCGGGCGAGGTGCTGAGCATCCTCCTCTACCTGATGTCCAACTCCACCGTGGAGCACTTCACCCTCAGGTGAGGTGCTGTTGGCTTTTTCAGCTTGGAAATGAAACTCGAGGTCATTTTAGTATAGGAGGTGGTATAAAAGTGGGGTTTTCTTGGAGCTCCAGGGGCAGTTATTGAAGAATATCCACAAAGCCCAACCCCACAGCGGTGAATACAGTTTGATTGGTTTTAGGAAATTAGCATAATTGATAAAAAGCACCAATTAGGAGGACAAGTGGTGATGTAATTTCTTCCAGGTTAAGCTTCTTCTCTGGAGCCTCTCACCCTTGGTACTAACTGTACCTGTTGATGAAAATGTGTCTCGAAGACTTTGGTTTCCAGGATGAACTAAGACAGGAGAGGGGCCTTGTGCCCCCCAGGGCTTGGAGCTCTGGAATGTGTTTGGTCTTTCCAGCTGGGGAAAAGGGTGGGGAAAAGTACTGGAAAGGCTACAAATATAGAAAAAAAAAAAAGGCAAAAATCATCTGGCATCGGAGTCCATCAGTGTCCCCACTCCTTTTTCCAGGGGATGGTGGGTTTGGGGGTTGGGAGGATGTGGTGTTTGTGGGGTCTGCTGGAGGCTGGGGCAGGTCTGGAATGCAGCGGGGGCAGAGGAATATCTGGACTGTGGAATCTGCTGCCTTTGCTGTCCCAGCGTTCCCAGTTGTGGGGTTATCCCCATCCACTTTGGGGACAAGGTGTGGTGTGGCCGTGGGGCTGCTGTAGGGTGAGGGGGGCTCCTTTTGCCCCCTCTTCCTGCCCCAGAAGTGGGTGGGAGCAGAATGGGGTGGTGGGCAGGGGGTGTGTGAGGGGACACTCCCTGACTGCATGTCCCTAAAGATGGGGACACGAGCCCTGGCCACATCCCTTCAAAGGACATTTGCAGGTGTCCCTATGGCCTGTGGGACAGGGCATGTGGCACTCCAGGCTCTCCTGTCCTTCACCCCAGAGATGCCCAACCTCCGTTGGGTCAGCACTGGGGCCGGGGGACCAAAATCCCAAATTGGAGGGACAAAATGCCATGAGGAAGAGGAGCTGGAGCAGGCTGCTGCTGCCAGCCTGAAGGGCATCCCAAAGCCTGAGGGTATCGGGGCAGAACTCCTGCTGTGCCATTGCTGCCTTTTGGTTGGTAGAAATATGATGCAGACTTGGTTAAAGGGGTAAAAGGGTTTTATTTCGGTGTTTAATAGGATCCGAGGTGCTCAGCTCCTCAAAGGTGGAACACGCCGGGATGCACACCCCGAATAATGCGGATACAATTTTAAGGACCTTGCCAATTAGCATATCCACCTAAAATCCCCAAAAAGAAACTCAATAAATGAAGTAATCTCCCCCTGTTCTAATCACCCTCCAATTGGGCTAGAGCTCAGGTTACTAAATATGCTCCAGAGAGAAGGTTTCAACCAAGGTTAAAACCTCGAGTTTTTGATAGCACAGAGCTCTCTGCCCTCCTGCTGTGGATGTTTGGTCTTTCTGCCCTGTAGGACCCACAACTAAGCCGGAATATCAGACCACAAAAATTACAAGTGTGTAGGGTACAAAGAGTGTATAAAGGGTATGGAAAATATAAAAAGGGTATAAAAGGGTATATAAAATAAAAGGCATAAAATCATCACCACGGCAGGGTATCCAAGGGGATCCAGGGGGTGAGGGTCCCTCCCTGACTGTCGCTCTCCGCAGGGTGAAGGCCAAGAAAGGTGTGAACCTGCTCAGCACCAAGTCCCGCAGCGGGCAGTGGCTGGTGAGCTCGGAGCTGCTGACGGGCGGCAAACACTCCACCGCCACCGTCGACGTGTCCAGGGCAGAGGGAGCGGGGCCCAGGTAAGGGGAGACACTTCTGGGAATGCTGGGGAAGTGCTGGGATGGGCCTGAAGCCGTTCTCCCTTTGTCCCCTACCCTGGGGTCTGGGCGGCTGCAGTGCCACGTGGGGGCTGGCAGGGGAAATGGAGTATTTTAGGGTTGAGTTTGGAGCCATGGAGGATCCCTGAGTTTGGGGCGGAAGAATTCCTTCCTTCCTTTCTTCCTTCCTTCCTTCCGCACCATTCCTTCCTTCCTTCCTTCCTTCTTTCCTTCCTTCCATCCTAGCAATCCAAGTCTCCCTAGGTCCCATTTGAACCCTAAAACAGTGGATAGGTGTTGGATGGGGAGCAGGAACCAACTCAGCACCCGACAGGGGCAGTTCTGCTCTGCTCGCACACTCCTGGGGCTCTGGGAAAGGCTCAGGTTGGTTGAGGAGAGCCCTGGAGATAGAAATGAGAATGATCTGAAGGAGCAAAGACCCATGAAGGCAAGCTGAGACCCCAGAAAATGCTCAGCCTGGAGAAGAGGAGATGTGAGACTGGCAGGACATGGCAGGGGATGGGCACGGGGGAAAAAACCCAGCGGGAAAGGTTCTGAAATGCTAGAAAATAACAGTGATATCTCTGAGCCTTTGGGAAAAGGGACGCGAGTGTCTCCAGGAGCTGGGTTAAAGCAAATTTATGTACTCAGGCCATTCCTGCCCTCTGCAATGTGAATGTCCCTATATTTCTGCCCCAAAACTGAGCGAGGCTCTTGGAAAAAGGACATCCTCAGCTCTGCCTGCTCTGGGTCACCTCCAAAGCTCTCTGCAGAACCCTTCCTTCCCAGGAGTGTGGATTTTCCTTCACCACTCCCCGCTGCTTCCAAACCCGCTGGTCCGGAGTGTCCCCAGGGCCACCAGCCCCTGTCCCCCGCATGCCCACCCTGCAGCCCACGCAGAGCGGAGCTGCTGGCAGCAGGATCCTCTCCCCCTTCCCTCTCTGCCGCTGCCAGCGCCGCTTCCAATCAGCCTGCAAAGGTTAGAGACGGGGGAGGAATTCCAAGTGATTACAATCACCTTTTAGACAAACAACTCCATCAAATATTAACGGCGTGCAGAGGATGAATGACTCGGAGCCGTGTTGCCCTCCGGGCTGTGCAAACAGAGGGATTTGCTTCGCTGGGGCTCTGGGGGCTTCTGGCAGCGCTGGCTGTGCAGGGAGGGGTGGAGAGCGCTCGGCTTTGGGGTGAGAATGGCCGGTTTGGGGTGTTTTGCATCCTGAATTATTCCCCATCGCGGGTGGCCTGGCTGCTGTCTCTGCTGTGGCTGGAGCAGATGATGCTGGGGGAGGGCGGAGGGGGTGGCTGGGCCTGGCAGGGCTGTGGGGACACTGCAAGGAGTCTTGGTGCCACCTGTGTGTGCCACACAGTGCCACCCCTCCGGCACGAAGCTCTGCTTTGCCTTTGGACCTGTCTCTTCCCAGCTGTGATTAACATTCCTGCGTTGGAAGAGCAGTCGGATCTGCTCTCCAGAGCACACGGCCTCGGGTGATTCCCCCTGAACCCCAAACCTGCCCTGGGGCACAGCAACACCCTGCCAGCCCCTGTGGATCGGCTCCACTGCTAAGCCCATCCCGGCTGCTGTGGGATCAGGGATCTGGGATCAGGGGTCAGAGATCATGGAGCAGGGAGCAGGGATCTGGGATGATGGAGCAGGGATCAGGGACCTGGGAGCAGGGATCTGGGATCAGGGATCATGGATCATGGAGCAGGGATCTGGGATCATGATCCCATCCCCATGTTGGGATCATGGAGCAGGGATCATGGAGCAGGGATCAGAGATCTGGGATCATGGATCAGGGAGCAGGGATCACGAAGCAAGGATCTGGGATCAGGGATCTGGGATCATGGAGCAAGGATCTGGGATCTGGGATCAGGGCTTGCCATGGCCTGGAGCAGCTCCAGCTCCTTGCTCTCCTCTCTCCCTGCTCCCTGTCACTCACCAGATATTGATCAGAGACAAACCCGCCTGTCCTGCACCCCCTGATCGATGGCACCTTCTCAATTGCTGCTGCACCATGAGATGGAAGTGGAGCCAGTCCTGGCTTCCCTTCCGCTGGAATTGCACTTTTCCTCCCCACCCTGCTGGCTCTGGGGGGCCTGTACTGGTGGGTTTGCAGGGCAGAGGCAGAGCTTGGAGTGAGTGCAGGATCAGGTCTGGGGTCTAGGAGTAATTGATGCTGCTGCTGTGAGGTCGTGTCTGGGCTGTGGTGCAGATGGACACCAACGTGTCCCCTCGGTCTGGCACTGTGTGCTGGGTTTGACATCCTCTCCATCCTGCCCTGCCTCGGGGACACCCCAGAGGTCACTCCGTGTCCTTTAGCTCCGTGTCCTGTTGTCCCCAGCAGTGTTTGCTGAGCTGATGGGCCCAGGGCTGGTTCTGTCCCCTGCCTGTCCTCCTCCACAGCCTGGGGACAGCCCTGCCCCAAGCTTGGTCCCATCTGCTGCCCGGGCTTGAACCTCTTTCTCCTGTGCCTCAGTTTCCCCACGGGATTCCCTTGGAAAGGGCTGTAAAGTCAATGGCTTGGACTGGGCTCATGTGTTGGCACTTTCTTGTCATTCCTGAGTGTTCAGGGTGTGGGACACTTGTGACCTGACCTGTGGGACACTTGGGATCTGACCTGTGGGAATTGGGACACCCGGCTCACCGTGTCCCCTCCTCCTGTCCCCCTGCCCAGGGACGGGGACTCCTCCTCGGAGATCATGCAGCTGGATTTTGAGATGGAGAACTTCACGAGCCAGTCGGTGACACGGCGCATCATGTGGCACATCGACTACCGGGGCCGCAACCCCCCGCCCGACCTGGAGAAGGTGGTCACGGAGCTGACGGTCATCCAGAGGGACATCAGGGCCATCGTGCCCCTGGCCATGGTGAGCAGGTTCCTGCCCTCAGCTCACTCACCTGCTTTGAGGGGTTGGGACCCCCTGAGGGATCTCCCATTGGCCCATCTGCCCTGTAACATCCATCATCCATCCGTCCATCCATCCATCCATCATCCATGCATCCATCCATGCATCCATCCATCCACACATCCATCCATCCATGCATCCATCATCCATCCATCATCCATCCATCCGTCCATCATCCATCCCTCCATCCATCCATCCCTCCATCCATCCATCCCTCCATCCATCAATCCATCATCCATCATCCATCCATCCATCATCCATCCATCCACCCATCCATCATCCATCCATCCATCATCCATCCATCCATCCATCCATCCATCATCCGTCTGTCCATCCCTCCTTCCATCTGTCCATCCATCCATCCCATCCCATCCATTGAGTCCCTCCTTCCTTCCATCCAATCCCTTCTTTCCTTCCATCCATCCCATCCATCCATCCATCCATCCATCCATCCCTCCATCATCCATCCATCCATCATTCTGTCTGTCCATCCATCCATCATCCATGGATTCCATCCGTCCATCCATCATCCCTCCATCCATCCATCCCTCCCTCCCTCAGTTTCCCTACAGCTCCACCCTGCAGATATCCTATAAAACAGAATTAACACATCAGCCCAAAAATCCCGTTTGTGGGGAAGCTGCCATGAGCTGAGCACTCAGGGACGAGGGATGGCGAAATAAAGCTTCAGATCAGGCTAAAAATAGTACAACCCCAAACCCCAGGCCTGCCCCCTGGCTGTGTGTGAGGAACCATCAGCTGTGCCCCAAACAGGAGATTTTGGGGCCCTGTTTGTGCTTTCACCTGGAAATTCTGTGCCCATCCTTGGNATCCTCCATCCCACCCCCATCCCGGTTGTTCCCTGCCCCCGATGGAACAGCCTGCCCTCTAACACGATGATGCCCTTTCCATGCCCCCCCCAGGACACGGAGATCATCAACACGGCCATCCTGACAGGGCGCACGGTGGCCATTCCCGTGAAGGTCATCGCCATCGAGCTGAGCGGTGTCATCGTGGATGTCTCGGCCATGGTCGAGTGCAAGTCCAACAATGAGGACATCATCAAGGTGGGTGTGGGGAGGGGGCTTTTGTGACCCTCATGAGGGTCTGGGCTTCTCCCAGGGTTGCTGACCCCAAGAGTGGCGTGGGCTGGACCCCTTGGCCTGGGAAGGTTGTCTGGAGGACACCAGACCAAGCAACATCCCCTCAGTGGCTCCAGTCCATGCATTCTTCTCCCTGGGGTCTGCTGGGAGAAGGACAGGACACTTTGTCACTGTCCCCAGAGATGCTCCCACACTGTCAGCAGTGACCATGGGTTTTCACAGCACTCAGTGCTGATAAGGGGAAATGTTGTCACCTTGTGGCCTGAGCTGCACATTCCCATCAGCACTCAGGCCTCAGAGGGACATTTATTTCCCGTTTGGAGCAGGTGCCAGGCTGGGGACTGGTCAGCCGGGGAGTTGGGAATGATGGAGGGAAAAGAGGGAGAAGATCCAGGTGGGAAAGTGCTGATGGGGCCAATGCAAAGGCTCCCTGGTCCTCAAACCCTCCAGTTTTCCCATCACCAGCCCCGTTCATCCATATACATTTATCCATCCCTGAATTTATCCCTCTGCCCACCTGCCCGTGTCACTCTGCCACCATTTCCATCCATCCATCCGCCCCCAGACATCATTCCCTTCTCCCAAACGCCTCCCACCCCTCTCCCTGCATGCACCCAGCCAGCTCTCCCTCTCCATGCTCCTGCTGGGGTGGGCAGAGGCAGGGAAGGGGTCTGGACTCTCCGGGGGGTTTCTCCCCTTTGCCATAGGGGGCTCCCCAAGTTGAGCTGGGGGTGATGGCAGAGCCCTGTCCCTGCTGGGATTTGCTGTCCGTGGGGCCGTGTCACCCACCATGGGGGCAGGGGACATCCAGTGCCACAAAGTGCTCCCCCAAGTTCTTGACTAGAGCTCAGATGTGTGTTGGAATTTACAACACCGGCTCTAATTTATGGCGCCCAGTCCTCCCCAGCGTGATAAAACACTGGAGCAATAATACACTTCAGGATGGACTCCAAGGCACTTAAACTGTTTAATGTGCTGCCTTTCTGCTCATAAATCTATTTACACTCTGTCCCCAGCCCTGGGGGGAGCAGGCACACGCCCAGGAGCCGGGATGAATAATGCAGGGAGCAGCCCTCCGGCCCCGGCTCGCAGCCCGCTCGGAGCCCGGCGCAATTTCTCGCTGAGTTATTTGATGTTTGTGTTGGAGCTTCATTTCCGAGGGAGCTCTCAGTTACCTGCTGAGATTGGGGAGTATGATTGCGGTGTCAGGGCTGGAAACCTGCTCCATAAATCACAGCTCACCGAGTGGGATGTGCGATCTGTTACTGTAAATAATTTAACGTGAGGGCGGGCTGCCGAGCTGCCTCTCCCCGTTCCCGTGGGGCTCCCTGGTGGTTGCTCTCTTGTGTAACACGGGATTTGTCCTGGGCGTGGTGTGGACGTGGCTCTGGAGGGTGCGGTGGGACGGCACGAGTGGGAGTTGTCATCCTCATCCCCTTCTGTGGTGACGCAGGGTGACACGGGAGGACATCATCACTCAGGGTGGTGTAAATAAGCCCCTATTTTTATACAGCCCAAAACACGTGGTGACTTTGGGGCTGTTGAGGGACACACAGGGAGTGGAAGGGCCACCTCTGCTGTCCCACACTCAGTGGGAGATGCTCAATCTCACCTGTGTGTGGCCCTTCTGAGAATCCCACACTCCACATCCCCTGGGGAACCCACCAGGAGCTCAGTGGGATTGACCCTGCCCACTCACAGCCACCACCAGCACCTTCCCACCCCCGGGGCTGTTGGAGAAGATGTGTCCCCTTGTTCCCGTGCCAGGCAGGGAACTCCTGGCCCCAGCAGCGCCACCTTGGCCGGGAGCCCAGGCAGCCCTCAGCCTCCCTTCCCGACGCCTCGCCGTAAATCCGGGAAGTTTCCCCAAACGAGCTTCATTTCCCGGCCAATCTGCAGTCACTCCATCTTCAGGACAGGCCTGGCGCGCAGAGAGTTTTTGCTGTCACCGTTTCAACCCCTCCCCGGGGTCGCAAAGCAAGGGGTCCCCAGAAGGAGGTGCCGGGGGTTTATTAGCCCAGGCGAGGCAGGCAGAGCCCGCGGTGTTTATTGTGATGAATGGCAAAATATCCAGAGATCCTCTGCTGCAGGATTCACCCGCGAGCTCATCTTTATTCAGGCGCTGCCTCGCCACAGATGAGACTGTCTTGTCAGAGTTGCTGAGCTGGTACCTCTGATAGGAACAAGGAACAAACCCTCCTGCATTGCTCTGCCCTCCTCCTGCGCCCAGGGATGTCCCCAGGAGCCTGAGCGCTGGGCTGTGCCTCCCCCACCAGCCCCAGGGCACTGTGGATGCCTCACATCGGGCTCCTGGAGCTGCTGGGGAACTCAAACCCTGCTGCAGGCTCAGAAATGCAAAATCTCTGTGCTGGTTGCCCACAGGTGCTCAAGGAATAGGTAAGGAGGGGAACAGGGATGCTGTCACCTCCGCTGTCAGCCACCTGCAGGGTGGCCTCGATCTCTCCCCAGCCACCCGAGAATCCAGGGATTCCTGATTGCTGGATTTCAGCCCTTTTGTGCTGTTGAGGTGCTCAGAGCTGCTGGCTGAGCAAACGAGCTCCGTTCTTCTCCAGCATCCAACAGATCGGATGCAATCCCTGACGGGGGATCGGGGTTGGGCCATGGGGCCACTGCAGAGGAGAAGGTGGAGTTCGCTTCTGGTTGTCTTCTGCCCCCCTGGCTGGGAAGGAGCTGTTGGCTGGAGACCTGAGCTCAGACCCTGGGAGATGTTGCCCTGGTGTCCCCTGAGCTCCTTAATTGGCTTAATTGGGCAGTAATGAGTGATCCCCTGCAGGACTGATTTGTTTTATAGTGAATTTCACTCATGGGATTTGCACAAATGGGAATTAAAAGAGGAAGAGTGAGAAGAGGAATGGGAGAATTCATTCTGACCACAGGAATCTTGCTCTGGGGTGATCAGAGGGACAGGGACAAGGCGCAGGTGGGGACAGGCATGTGGCTGGTCTGTGCTCGTTGCCTGTGCCCTCTGGGCAGGGGTGGAGGAGATTTTGGGGCAAATTTCCAGGCTGAGCAATTTGCAGCCTCTGTGACCTGTGGGTGCCTCTGGCTGAGGTACAATTCAGTGTGGAGGCCGAAGAGAAACTGAGGCACCAAGCAGAGCTTTCTGGTGGAGGTGGGAGTGAGGGCTGGCAGAAGGACCTGGGGCAGGAGACACTGGATGGTGGACATGGTTCTGTGGATCTGTGCCTCAGGAGGACATGGGACAGGGGACACCGAATGGTGGACACAGGGTGTGGATCTGTGCCTCAGGAGGACATGGGTCAGGGGACACTGAATGGTGGACACGGTTCTGTGGATCTGTTCTTCTGAGCAGAGATCTCTGGGAAGAGAGAACATCCCCGCTCCTGGGGCCAGCATTACCTGGACACATGCCGGGTGACATTTTGCTCCTCCAGCACTTCCAGCCTCGTGCCAGGATCTCTGCAGTGTCTACAGGACCATTCCCATCCTCTCCTGTCCCACAGGTTTCCAGCAGCTGCGACTACGTCTTCGTCAGCGGGAAGGAGTCGCGGGGCTCCATGAGCGCCCGGGTCACCTTCACCTACGAGCACCTGTCGGCCCCGCTGGAGATGACTGTGTGGGTGCCCAAACTGCCCCTGCACATCGAGCTCTCGGATGCCCGGCTGAGCCAAGTCAAGGGCTGGAGGGTGCCCATCCTGCCGGACAGGAGGTGGGTGCTGTGGAGCCACCGCGTGTGGGGTCTGTCCAGCCTGGAGGAAGGATGAGGAGGTGCTGGTCATGAGTTAATTGCCTTGCTCAGCTGCTTAATGAGAAGGATTGAAAGCTGATGGAGACAGAGGCATCTCAGGGGTCCTCGGTGGAAAGGTGAGAGGTCATGGACACAGGTTATGGGGAAGGAGAGAAGTTTCAGTGAGGCTGGTGGAGGACATCCCTCCTTGGCAGTGGTCAGAAGTTCCCTGGAAGATGGGAGCAACCAAGCTCCAAAGTCGATTTTTTTGTCCACCGCCACCATAGATATCTTATTTTCTGAGCTGTTTAGTGGGCAGAGCTGCTGGTGACCCTGTTGTTAGCATGTCCTGCTGAATCCTTTGAATCCCTCAGGGACAATGGGCATCTTTTGTCCAGGAGCCACCATTTTTTGGTGACAGTGCATTATTCCTTTATTGGCCACCTTTTTTGGGAGGGCTGAAGAGCTGTGGCATGGGGAGCTTGGCAGCACTGCCCACCCAGTGATCCATCCATCCATCCATCCGTCAATCCATCCATCCATCCATCGTCCGTCCATCCATCCATCCATCGTCCGTCCATCCATCCATCCATCGTCCGTCCATCCATCCATCCATCGTCCGTCCATCCATCCATCCATCGTCCGTCCATCCATCCATCCATCGTCCGTCCATCCATCCATCCATCGTCCGTCCATCCATCCATCCATCGTCCGTCCATCCATCCATCCATCGTCCGTCCATCCATCCATCCATCGTCCGTCCATCCATCCATCCATCGTCCGTCCATCCATCCATCCATCGTCCGTCCATCCATCCATCCATCGTCCGTCCATCCATCCATCCATCGTCCGTCCATCCATCCATCCATCTATCATCCATCCATCCATCATCCCTCCATCCATCCATGCCTCCATCCCGCAGGTCGGTGCGGGACAGCGATCACGAGGAGGACGAGGAGGAGCGGAAGCAGAGCCGGGGCTGTGCCCTGCAGTACCAGCACTCCACGCTGCAGGTCTTCACCCAGTTCCACACCACGGCGGCCGAGGGCACGGGCCAGGTGGTCACCATGCTGGGACCCGACTGGCTGGTGGAGGTCACCGACCTGGTCAGCGACTTCATGCGCGTGGATGACCCGCGGGTGGCCCACATGGTGGACAGCTCCACGCTGGCCGGGCGGGAGCCGGGCACCACCCTTTTCAAGGTACCTCTGGCCACCTTCCCCACCCCCACCAGCCTGGCTGGCAGTGGCAGGCGGTGATAGCCACCTCGTCCCCTGCAGGTGGTGTCACCACTGGTGGAGGCGGTGCTGGGGGAGACGCTGGTGACGGTGGCGGAGGAGAAGGTCAGCATCACAGACCTGAAGGCCCAGGTGGTCTCCAGCCTCTCGCTGTCCCTCCACCCCAGCCCCGGCAACAGCCACACCATCATCGCCCGCACGTCCGTGCAGCAAACCCTGAGCTTCTTCAAGCAGGTGAGGCCGGGGGTGCATCCAGGCTTGGGGGGCTGGTGGGGAACTTGGGGTGGGGTCGGGGCTCCATCTGCAACCCCCTTCTCCCAAATCCTACCCTCACAGCACCTGTTGTCCTCGCGGCACCCTGGTGACCCTAAAATACCCCAGAAACCTTCACAGGGACCTGTGGTCCAAGCCTGGGGACAGGACACAACCATGGGGACAGAGGGGGAGGGATGGAATCCACATCCGGCACTGCTGGTATTTGGACTGAGCTCAGGGAATGTGGTGGGAAGAACAGGCTGAGGAGAAAAAGCAGGGAATGGCTGGGACAAGATGGATAATGGAGGGATAAAGGGTGATTTGGACTGAGAGAAGAATTCAGGGGAGGAGAGGTGGACAGGGGGATGGACAAAGGGGCGCAGGTGGGACTGGCCTCCTGCTGGGCAACCGGTGCCTGTGTTGGTCCCGCAGGAAGCGCTGCTGAGCCTGTGGATTTCCTACAGCGACGGCACCACAGCGCCCCTGTCCCTCTACGACCCCAAGGACTACAACCTGGTGGTGAGCAGCCTGGATGAGAAGGTGGTGACGGTGACCCAGGACCGAGCGTTCCCCTTGGTGGTGGCAGAGAGCGAGGGCGCGGGGGAGCTGCTGAGGGCCGAGCTGGTCATCTGCGAGAGCTGCCAGAAGACCAAGCGCAAGAGCGTCCTCTCCACGGCCTTGGCCACCGTGCGCGTCCACTTTGGCTCCGAGGA
Source organism: Origma solitaria (assembly GCA_013397895.1). Taxonomy (NCBI): domain Eukaryota; kingdom Metazoa; phylum Chordata; class Aves; order Passeriformes; family Acanthizidae; genus Origma; species Origma solitaria. Next base: position 216,277 of record VZRL01000558.1, read on the forward strand.
GGACCCCACCTACGACTACGACCACGTGCCCAGCAGGCCGGGGCTGGGGGAGGCGGGGGCGAGCACCACCCTGCGGGCAGAGGTGGACAGGAAAGCGGACCCGAGCGAGGACAGCCGGATGTCCGGCGCGTCTCACCCCACCGAGGACTTCCCCACCATCCCCACCGGCTTCGTGCAGGTGACGCGGGGGCTGACGGACCTGGAGATCGGGATGTACGCCCTGCTGGGTGTCTTCTGCCTGGCCATCTTGGTCTTCCTCATCAACTGCATCGTCTTCGTGCTGAAATACCGGCACAAGCGCATCCCGCCGGAAGGCCAGACCAACATGGACCATTCCCACCACTGGGTCTTCCTGGGCAACGGGCAGCCCTTGCGGGCTCACAATGACCTCTCCCCGCAGCCCGAGAGCCCGGGGAACCCTCTGGAGAACGTGCAGACCTGCTGCCACGGGGACCACCACAGCAGCGGGAGCTCGCAGACCAGCGTGCAGAGCCAGGTGCACGGGCGTGGGGACGGCTCCTCGGGCGGCTCCACGCGGGACCAGAGCGAGGACCCGCTCAACTCGCCCACCTCCAAGCGGAAGCGGGTGAAGTTCACCACCTTCGCCACCATGCCCTCGGACGAGCTGGCCTACAACTCCATCCCCATCGCCGACGAGGAGGACTTGGAGTGGGTGTGCCAGGACATGGGGCTGCAGGACCCCGAGGAGCTTCACAACTACATCCGCAGGATCAAGGAGATTGCTTAACGCAGGGGCAGCGGGGACGGGGCGGGAGGGAGGGGCTGCCACGCTGTGCCACGCCGCGCCACGCCGCGCCACGCCACCACGCTTCCCCGGGGCCGGCCACCCGCGTCCGGCTCCTTGTCCCGCACATCTCACGTCCTCACCCCCTCCGAAGGCACCCCCGGGGGGGCCTTTTTTCTGTTCTCGCCCTTTCCCCACTGGTTTTCCCGGGGAGGCAGCAGCGCACGCGTGGCCCCCCAGCCGCCAGCGAGCAGAGGGGATGGGGGCACGGCTCGGGCCGTGTGTGCGTGTCCCGTGGCGGAGGGGACTGGCAGAGGGGACAGGTCCCGTTCCCCCCGGAGCCCAGCAGGGAGCTGGTGGGTGAGGGCTTCCCCAGGGCCTTCCCCAGCCTTTGCTGCGCTCAGTTGCACAATTTTGGGGGTGAGGGCCGGGTCACCCCGGGGGTGTTGGGGAGTCCCTCCCGCTGCTGGCCCATACTGGGTGATGCTGGGGGAGGCAGGAATGGGGGGCACCATGGCCATGGGACACCTCTGTCCCCATCGCCTGCCCGTCCCAGCCCCAAATTCCCACTGTGCCTGGGGCAGTTTGGGGGTGACCAGTACATTGGCTGCCCGCCCTGCCTGTCCCCTGCTCCCAGCCACGGGGCCAGTGCTGACCGCCCCCACCCCACAGCCCTCCAGGGCGAGCTTTCTGTGCCCTCCTGGCGCTGCAATGTGGCTCTGGGATGGGAATGCGCTGTGGGGGCTTCGCACTGCCCCGGGGACACCCTCAGTGGGACAGCTCTGTGTGTCCCAGTGCCAGCCCAGTGCCAGCCCAGCAGGGCCGCCCGGGGCCAGGCTCAGCCTGTGTGGTGCCTTCTGACTGCCATAACCCGATGCCTCCTGGTCCCCCCGTGCTGGTGGCACCTCCCAGCCCCTCTGGCTCACCCCCCAGCCCCGTGGGGACACCTGGGTGCCGGGGCTGGCAGGCTGGGGGTTCTGGGCTGTGCACTTGTCCCCTCAAGCATGTGGGGACAGGGACCCCCCCAGCATCCCCCGGTAGAGGCTGGCAGCGGATTATTTCTGGATCGAAAGTTACCCACCACTGTGTCTCTTCTTTTTTTTTCTTTTTTTTTTTTTTTTTTTTTTTTTTTTTTTTTTTTCTTTTTGTTTTATTTTTCTTAAATAAAAGACCAGAAAAAGGAAAAAAAAAAAATTGAAACAAAAAGCCTAAACCAAGTGGCAGCGCTGTTCACGGGCCCTGTCTCTGCCGTGGTGCCCGGCGTGGGGTCTCACAGTGGTTTGGGGTCTGCTGGGGGATGGCTCAGCTTTGACCCCCAGCATTTTGGGGTCAAAGCTGTGGATTTGAGGGTTCCGCTCCAAAATCCTCCCCTCTCGGGCAGCCTGGGTGGGCAGGGAGCAGGCGATGTCACAGCCCCGCCCGTGCCTCAGTTTCCCTGGTGGCTGAGCAGGGATTTGGGGTGGCGCCTGGTGTTTCAAAAACCTCTTAAGGAGTTTATTAATTTTGGGGCTGTGAAAATTTCTCCCCTGGGTGGCCTTAAAATTTACCTGAGAGCTCTCTGCTGGTTTTATATATACACATAGATAAAATATATACATACATATATACATATATGTAAAAATCTATAAATACAGGGGGATTGAGATGTGCTCAGAGGGCAGGCAGGGCATGCAGGGAGTTGGTTTTACTCTGCCCTCTTATCTGGAGGAGCCAGGGCTGGCAGAACCAGCCACGGAGCTGATTGTGCCTCTGAGTGGCAAAATTAACATAAATGAATATTTGGTGGGGGGAAAAAAGAATTTTTTAAAAAGGGAAGAAAAACAGGGGGGGAAAGGTCAGAAAAGGGTGGAATAAAAGATTATAATTGTAATAAGAGCTGGCAGCGGCTGACTCCGGTCTTGGGGCTGTGGAGGTGGAAGATGGAGACGGCAGGGGCAGATCCGCAGGGATCGGGGAGCGTGGCCAGGCTGGGCACGGGCTGTCCCCACTGCCAGGCTTTCCCACTCCTTCTGGCTGCTTTCCCAGCCGCAGCCAAGGCCAAGGGCTGGCACCGAGCAGCGGCAGAGGTTTTCCAGCCCATCGCTTCCCATTCCGGCTGACAGATCCAGCTCAGCATCCTCGAGCCCTTGGGAAGGCAGCACCCACCGTGTTTGTAGGGTCTGAGGGTGCTTTTATGGCCTTTGTGTCCGGCAGCATCCCTGCACCTCCTCCAGGCCATTCCCACCATCCCAGAATCCCTGACTCCGGTCACTCCCGGGTCAAGGAATGCCCAGCTCGGGGTGAAGAGAGCAAACCCTTCCCTGTAGCTCCATCTCGTTGTTGGGATCTTTAGATGTAGATATTTATGCTTCATGCATATGGATGTATTTAGGTTTTATACATTTATATGCATCTATAATGCGTCTGTGCATATATATATTTTAT
>VZRL01000558.1:220009-235948 GCA_013397895.1 Origma solitaria
AGCAATAATAATAATAATAATAATAATAATAATAATAATAATAATATCAAAAAGGCCCCAGAGAGCTGTTGGGGATGGGGAGATGGAGGCTGCAGCTTGGGGCTGGCGGCACCCACGGGGACAGGCCCTAAACCCATGTGTGCCACCCCAAACCCACCTGTACTACCCCAAACCCATGTGTGCTCCCCAAACCCATCTGTGCTGCCCCAAACCCACCTGTGCTGCCCCAAACCCATGTGTGCTCCCCAAACCCATGTGTGCTCCCCAAACCCATGTGTGCTCCCCAAACCCACCTGTGCTGCCCCAAACACAACACCTTCCCCTTGATCGCCTCAGGTCCCATTAAATAACCCCCAATCGAACAGCCACGTGTCACAGAAAGAAAAAAAAAGGGGGAAATAATGAAAAAGCAGCTGTGCCCCAGCTCCCCTCGGTGTTCGTTCCCACTCCCTTTCCCATGTTCAGCAGTTCCTGTCTGTCCCCAGCAGGCAGGGACACATTTGCATTTTAATTTGGCCTGCACAAGCCACCTGGGGGAGCAGGCAGAGCAGGGGACCTGCACCCTGATGTCCCCAAAGGGATACTTGGTCCCCCCCAGCTGTGCCTTAAAATTTCTTGAAACTCTTTAAAAATTCCGCAAACCTCATCGATGTCTTCGTGCGACAGGGAGCAGGGATCAAAGGGGAGTGAAAAATAGGAAATATCCTCTGCCCCTTCCCTGTCCCTCCATGGCCTCCATCATTTCCTCAGCCTGGAACAGCAGTCAGGGACCCTTTCCCCCAATCCCAAATCCCAAGGTGGGACTGGCCCAGACACAAAATCCCAAATCCTGCAGCGGACCTGAACTGCCGCCCATCCCTGGGGACGGAGGGACATTCCCGATACATTTCCCGGGACAAGGAGCCTCTCCTCATGCATCCCGAATGTCCGGGGCAAGTTTAATTAAAGCAGGACCCGCGCTCTGCTCCTTTTCCCGCTGTTGACATTACCGGGGCAGGATTCGCCACGGTTTAATTATTTCGCTAATTGCGCCATCATTTCTGGGGGCTCGCGGCTGTTTTTCCTGCCTGGCTCAGCGCACATCCCTCCCCAGGGACACAGGAGGGATGCTCCTGTCTCCACACCAGCTGGAGCTTCCCGAGCGGCTCCGGGGAGCGGGAATGGGAAAAACCCATCAAATACCAAATTTTGGGGCTCCTCCTCAGCTGTTCCCCTCCTCCCAGCTGTGGATCCTTCTGTGCTGCCTAAATACTCTGGCTGCAGGTTCCCAAATCCCCCAGGAGCACCACGGGGCCTCCTCAAGGATCCCGCTGTGAATTCCCCCCGCAAGATTTCTAGGAATCCTCCAGCATTTCCAGGGACAGAGAATTGGAGCCTCCACAAAGCACTGGAGCCCTTCTGGAATGTTTTTCTGGGGACTTTTGCTGCTCTCCAGGACTGCCCCTGGCTTGCCAGGAATTCTGAAGGCTCTCCAGGATTTTTTTGGTCTGGGGCAAGAGGTCCCTGCTTATGTCACGGGAATTAAATGAGCTTTAAGGTCCTTCCCAACCCAAATCCTTTAGGAATTCTCTGATTTGGGACAGACAGCTCTCCCAAACCTGCTCTGGGCTTTCATTCCGCAGAAAGGAATGGATCATTCAGGAAGGGATCGTCACCAGGATGGCTTCAGGAGAGGCGGATCCTTGAACCACGGCTGCATTTTCCATGAGCTCCTTGGAGTTCCCGTAAAGGAACAGACTCGTTTCCATCCCACAGACTCAGCACCGCGGGGAAATAATTTCAGAATTTGCTGCTGGCGATGCCTGAACAGGCTCACCTGAAACAGAGGCCATAGAGTCAGGAGAAGAAAAATCAGATTAATTTATTAAAGGCCTTTAGGTACATTAAGGGCACACAGAGCCCACTCGAGAGGCCACACCCAAAATGGACACCGAGTCACGAGGTTCTCACATTTTATAAGTTCTGTCCATTAACATATCGGCCCTTAGTCCTCCAGTCACACCTTCAGGTGATGATGTCAACCCCCCCAAGCCTGCTCCCCCCAATTCACTGTTGGTTCCATATTTTGGGGCTCTGAGGCAGTGAAGTGTCCTTGGATTTTCCAGTTTAGAGGAATTGTTTTGTCTAAAGGTGTTGGGAGCAGAGGTTTTTAGCATTTTATATGAAGCCTAGAACTACACCAAAGCCACAGATCTGTGACGAATAGAAGCTAAAAATCCTTAAGGCGTCACCAGGACCATCCTGGCGCTGGGAGGGGTGACCCAGCTGTCCCATGCCAGCATTCCCTGTCCCCTGTCCCAGCTCGGCTCTGGGTGGACGCGGAGCACTCGCAGGATGATGGTTTGGGGCGGTTGGGATAAATCCAGCTATTCCTGGATCCATGAGGCAGCAGATGCTGTCCCAGCGGCCCGGCTGAAGAAAAGTCCCAATTTTGTGAGTTCCTAGATTTAAAGGTCAGGGCAGAGCAGCTCGTCTGCCCCACCGTGACACAGCTCCCAATTATCCATCTGCGTTCCCTGCTGCTCGGACATGATTGAAAACCAGGCTGGGAGGGCCGGGCAGGCCTGGAGCCCTTCCTTTTTCCCATGGGAGAAAACACAAATACCTGACTTTTTCCCAATTATCTGATTTTTTTCCCCAAATACCTGATTTTTTTTTTCACCAAACATCTGATTTTTTTCCCAAATATCTGATTTTTTCCNCCCCAAATACCTGATTTTTTTTTCACCAAACATCTGATTTTTTTCCCAAATATCTGATTTTTTCCCCCAAATATCTGATTTCTTTCCCAAATATATGATTTTTCCCCTAAATATCTGATTCTTTTTTCCCAGATATCTGATTCTCTTCCCCAAATATCTGATTTTTCCCCCCAAATATCTGATCTTTTCTTCCCCAAATATCTGATCTTTGTCCCCCAAATATCTGATTTGTTTTCCCCAAATATCTGATTTTTTTCCCCCAAATATCTGATTTTTTCCCCAAATACCTGATTTCTTTTTTTTTCCCAAACATCTGATTTTTTTCCCCGAGTATCTGATTTTTGAGGCACAGCTAAGCTCCTGGGCTCTTCCTCATGCTTGGGGTCAAAACTGAGAATTTTTTTTTGCGCCAGCCCAGGGAAAAAAAAAATAATAGATTTTTTTTTGGCCAGGGGAAAAAAAAAAAATTGTGGCTCTTCATTCCTTGCAAATTGGTGGGTTTACAGCTTTTTTTGTTGTTGTAGATCTCTGTCTTCATTGGAAATCTAAGGAGCTGCTCCACAGGATGCGCAACTCCACCAGACCGAGGGAAAAACAGTGTAAATCTGAAAATTCCAAACCGGGGATGGAAACGGCGTCTTTGTCATGGCCCAGAGGGACAGCGACAGGGACAGAGTGCAGAGCCCCTCCAAGCCCCCTGTGACCCAGCCGTGCCTCAGTTTACCTTGCTGCTGCCATGCCCTTGGCCTGGGGCAGGCTCGGGGCTGCGGCCTCATTAACACAGCAGGAATTCCCTGTAATTAGTGATTCCCCTGGTAATTAATCCCAGCCAGTTTCCCACCCTGGATTTGCAGGGTCTGATTCCGTCCTTCGCAAGGTGCCATTTCAGCCAGTCAAAAATAAAATAATTAAAATATGACCCTCCCTCAGCCCAAACTTTCCCGCAGCTCAGCTCTGTCCCTGCCATTTCTGGGGAGTGAAATCTGAATATTTGTTGTCCCAACAAACACTCCAGGATTAAATCCTATAACACTCCAGGAGTAAACGCTGAATATTTGTTGTCTCAGCACTCCAAGATTAAATCCGAAGAGTAAAACACTCCAGGAGTAAACTCTAAATATTTGTTGTCCCAATACTCCAGGATTAAATCTGAAGAGTAAAACACTTCAGGAGCAAAATCTGAATATTTGTTGTCCCAACAAACACTCCAGGATTAAATCCTATAACACTCCAGGAGTAAACGCTGAATATTTGTTGTCTCAGCACTCCAAGATTAAATCCGAAGAGTAAAACACTCCAGTAAAATCCAAATATTTGTTGTCCCGACAAACACTTCAGGATTAAATCCTAAAACACTCCAGGAGTAGAATTCGAATATTTGCTGTTCCAGTGCTCCAGGATTAAATCTGAAGAGTAAAACACTCCAAGAACAAAACACTCCAGGAGTAAAATCCGAATATTTGCTGTCCCAGCACTTCAGGATTAAATCCTAAAACATCCAGGAGTAAAATCTGAATATTTGTTGTCCCAACACTCCAGGACTAAATCCAAATAGCAAAACACTCCGGGAGTAAAACACACCAGGAGCAAAACACTCCAGGAGTAGAACATTCCAAGAGTAGAACCCCAATATTTGTTGTCCCAACACTCCAGGATTAAATCCGAAGAGTAAAACACTCCAGGATTAAAACACCCCAGGAGTAAAATTCGAATATTTGCTGTCCCAATGCTCCAGGATTAAATCTGAAGAGTAAAACACTCCAGGAGTAAAATCTGAATATTTGTTGTCCCAACACTCCAGGATTAAATCCTAAGAGTAAAACACTCCAGGAGTAAAACACTCCAGGAGTAAAATCCGAATATTTGCTGTCCCAGCACTTCAGGGTTAAATCCTAAAACATCCAGGAGTAAAATCTGAATACTTGTTGTCCCAACACTCCAGGATTAACTCCGAAGAGTAAAACACTCCAGGAGTAAAACACTCTGGGATTAAAACACCTCAGGAGTAGAATTCGAATATTTGCTGTTCCAGTGCTCCAGGATTAAATCTGAAGAGTAAAACACTCCAAGAACAAAACACTCCAGGAGTAAAATCCGAATATTTGTTGTCCCAACACTCCAGGATTAACTCTGAAGAGTAAAACACTCCAGGAGTAAAATATGAATATCTGTTGTCCCAACACTCTAGGATTAAATCCTAAAACACTCCAGGAGTAAAATCTGAATGTTCGTTGTCCCAACACTCCAGGATTAAATCCGAAGAGTAAAACACTCCAGGATTAAAACACCCCAGGAGTAAAATTCGAATATTTGCTGTCCCAATGCTCCAGGATTAAATCTGAAGAGTAAAACACTCCAGGAGTAAAATGTGAATATTTTTTGTCCCAACACTCCAGGATTAACTCCGAAGAGTAAAACACTCCAGGAGTAAAACACCCGAGGAATGAAATTCTAATATTTGCTGTCCCAATGCTCCAGGACTAAATCCAAAGAGCAAAACACTCCGGGAGTAAAACACTCCGGGAGTAAAATGTGAATATTTTTTGTCCCAACGCTCAGGATGCTCTCCCCACCCTGACCTCGCGGGTTCGGCCCTTTTGGCTCTCTGTCCCTGCTCCGATCGCAGCCAGGCCGTGCCCGGAACACTCGAGGAGGCATAGATCACCCTAATGACGGCAAATCCAATTAGCCGAGGGCCGAGCACTCTGCTGATGAAGCCTGGGGCTCCAAGTGCTGAGCCAGCAGCGCTGTGCCGCGATCGATGCCATGGAAATCACCATCCTCGCGGGAAATGTGTTTTATCCGGCAGGACCCCACTGATTTGGGTCTGGGGGGGACGTGAAAATGCCACCATTGCTGTGGAAAAAATGAGGAATAATTGCTGATCGTGTCTGTTCTCAGATGGTTCTGGGGTTGCCGAGGGAAAGGGGAGGATTCTCTGAGCTGGATCTGCTGTTTTGGGGTCGGTGTAACCCCAGCAGGGATTTATGGAGCTGGAGAGAGGGGAAATTGCTGCATTGTGGTTGGTGGAAATGTGACACAGACACAGTTAAAAGGGGTAAAAGGGTTTTATTTCGGTGTTTAATAGGATCCGAGGTGCTCAGCTCCCCAAAGGTGGCACACGCCGAGATGCACACCCCGAATAACGCGGAGACAATTTTATAGACCTCACAAATTAGCATGTCTGCCTAAAATCCCCAATAAGAAACTCAATAGATGAAGTAATTGTCCTTCTATTCTAATTACTCCCCCCTAAATGAGCCTAGAGCCCAGATTACCAAATATGCTCCAGAGAGAAGGTTTCAACCAAGGTAGAAACCTCGAGTTTTTGATAGCACAGAGCTCTCTGCCCTCCTGCTGTGGATGTTTGGTCTTTCTGCCCTGCAGAGCCCCAAAACTAAGCCGGAATATCAGACCACAAAAATTACAAACATGTAGGCTAAGGGTGCAGAGAGTGTGTGAAGGGTACAGAAATAGGAAAAGGTATAAAAATAGGAAAAGGGTATAAAAATGTATAGAAGGGTATAAAAATGTATAAAAGGGTATATAAAAGAAAAGGCAAAACATCACCAGGCATCAACACCAGCTGGGAGGAGCCTGGGAGAGGTCCATGAGCCCCACGAGGGTTGTGCCCACCCTTTAGCCAATTTTGGTGATCCCAATCCCTCTGGAGCCATCCTGGTGCCCGCGGAGGTTCCGAGGCAGCTCCAAGGGGAATCCCTGATCCCCTGAGCTCCCTCTCCCCACCCCAAACGCCCTCCTTGGGGACCCTAAAAATCTTCTCATCCCATCCCTCCCGGAACCCCTCAACCCCTGGGATTTATCCCAGCTCCACCTGCTGCTCTGTGGCTGCGAACTCCAGGAGAAAAAAGGACGGGGAAAAAAGAAAAACCCACGTTCAGAAATAAAAATATTTCCTCTTGACATGTCTCCCCGGCTCGCGAGGAGCCGCCTCGATCTTTTGATCTGAGGTTTCTTCCCCCCTGACACATCCTTTGATTGCATTTCTTTCTTTTTTTTTTTTTTTTTTTTTTATTTTTTATTTTTTCCTTAAAAAGCTGGAGATCAACCCGACACCTTTTGATTTTTACTGGAANACCCGAGCCCTTTTGATTTTGACTGGAACAGTGACGGAGCGCAGACGATGTCTCTGAAAAGTGATTTTTAAAAAAATTAAAAAAAAAAAAAAAAAATCCTCAAAGACTCCAGAACCAGGAAGAAGAAAAAACCAAATTAAACTTGTTGAGGTCTCTGGCAGGAGATGCCAAAATACCTCTGGAGAAAAGCTGGGAGCTGCAGAGATGTGGAATCCAGCATCCCTGGAGCCCTCCAGCAGGGAAATGATCCCTTTTTGGAAAGTTTTAAGGATTTAAGGTCTCATGGAGAGAGCTGAGCCCTTCCTGCTCTGTGGCAAAGTCTCCTGCTCCAACTCACACCATAAAAACCTTCCTCGTCCCCACTGAAAAAACGGCAGTTTGGGGAATTTACACCTTGGAAGGTTTTTTCTTGCTGAGGTGTTTCCTTGGGGAAATGATCCCTTTTTGGAAAGTTTTAAGGATTTAAGGTCTCATGGAGAGAGCTGAGCCCTTCCTGCTCTGTGGGAAAGCCTCCTGCTTTCATCACATCATCCCATAAAAAACCCTCATGCCATAAAAACCTTCCTCTTCCCCACTGAAAAAACGGCAGTTTGGGGAATTTACACCTTGGAAGGTTTTTTCTTGCTGAGGTGTTTCCTTGGGGAAATGATCCTTTTTTTGGGGCAGTTTTTAAGGATTTGATCTCACAGGGAGATAGCTCAGGGTCCTCCTTGGGGAGAAAACCTTCTCCAACTCATCATGGGAAAACCTTCCTCTTCCTCACCAAAAATCTGGGAATTTGAGGACCTTTACACCCTGGAAGGTTTTTTCTTGCTGAGGTGTTTCCTTGGGGAAATGATCTCTTTTTTGGGGCAGTTTTTAAGGGTTTGATCTCACAAGGAGACAGCTCGGAGACTCCTGCTCCGACTCCTCACGTAAAAACCTTCCTCTTCCCCACTGAAAAACTGGGAATTCGGGGATCTTTACACCTCCCAAACCCTCTGGAAAAAAAAGCAAAACCCAAAAAACCAAAACCAAAATGCAAACAAAAACATAAACAAAAAACCCAACCAACCAATCAAAAAAAACCCCAAAAATACAGCGCACTCAAAAAACAACCCCCCCCAAAAACAAAAACAAAAAACCCCAAAACAAATCAAAACCAAACCAAACCAAGCCAAAACCAAACCAAAACAAAAAAATTTCCCCCAAAACAAAACAAAAAATCCACCCAAAACAAAAAACAAACAAAAAAAAAACACAAAAAACCCAAACAAAAAAATCCACCAAAAAAACCAACAACAACAAAAAAAAATCACATTTAAAAAAAAATTCAAAACCCCCACTTCATCAGGCGTTTTCAAAGCTGTCATTCCCGCAGCTCTCGGGTAGCCGGATCATTACTGATTTATTTTCTCTCCGCTCTCAGAACGCTCCCCATTTGTTTTCAATCACCATCCCAAAGAGGGTGACTTTCTGCCCTGATGAGCAGCTCCCAAACCCTCTGCAAAGCAGCTGGATTTGAAAAAAAATTTTAAAAACACTTCAAAAATATTTTTAAAAAATCACTTTTAAAGCTGTCAGTACCACTGCTCTCAGGTGGCTGAATTATCACTGATTTATTTTCTCTCCACTCAGAATGTTCACGTTTTGTTTTCGATCACTGCAGTGCTCACATTTACCATTGTCCTCTCTCTTTTGCATGGCCAGATTTTGGATTTGGGGTTTGTCTCGGTCAGGAGAGTGTTCTCCATCCCACAGAATGGAAATAAAACCCCTCTGGGACTCTTAGGATTTAATTCTTGGCTTCAAAGATGCAGGTACCCCCAAACTCACCTTAATTGTGCTTTTTGGGGCACCCCTAACTCCAAAAGCGTTTTCAGGTTGGCTATGAAGGTGCTGGAAATTTATTGTTAAAAACTCCAGTGTGGGGTGTTCTATCCTCCCTCTTGGTGGTTATAAAAATTGGTTTTTCCTGCTGGAGCTGGGGCAGGTTTTGTGTCTGAGCTCGCTGATGAAGAGATTTCCTCCTAATCAGCTTGGGATTTCATTTTCTTTTCCCCACTCCCCAAAAAAGGGTTTTTTCCCAAGAATGTGGCAGAAGACACAGGAGGGAAGGTGGCATCCAGGGCCTCAAACCTGAGCAGAGAGAGGAGAAACTTTTGAACACAAACTGAAAAAGAGCTCCCAGTAAAAATTGGGTTTTTCCTGCTGGAGCTAGGGAAGGTTTTGTGTCTGAGCTCGCTGATGCAGACAGCTCCCTCTAATCAGGCTGGGATTTCATTTTCCTTCCCCCACTCCCCAAAAAAGGGTTTTTTTCCCAAGAATGTGGCAGAAGACACAGGAGGAAAGGTGGCATTCAGGGCCTCGAACCTGAGCAGAGAAACCTTTGAACCCAAGCTGAAAAAGACCCCCCAGCACTGGTGTATCCCCCTTCCCATGAGTTCCCGTGGCTGTGGTGGGAAAATCCCGTTTATTCCCAAATTCTGACCCTCAGGATTGGATTTTCCCTGTCCTGCAGGTGCTTCATGCTGGCAAATCCGAGAGAAATCCTAATAAATGGAGCCAAGTCCCTTCTCCTGCCCCACAGACCTCCAACACCTCCAGAGGCGTGGGATGGGGTGAGGGATGGATCCAGGTGTGGGACAGGGTGAGGGACGGATCCAATTGTGGGATGGGGTGAGGGATGGATNCGGGGTGAGGGACGGATCCAGGTGTGGGACAGGGTGAGGGACGGATCCAGGTGTGGGACAGGGTGAGGGATGGATCCAATTGTGGGACGGGGTGAGGGATGGATCCAGGTGTGGGTGGAGTGAGGGATGGATCCAGGTGTGGGTTGGATCCAGGTGTGGATGGAGTGAGGGATGGATCCGGGGAGCTCCAGCTGTTTTCCCTCCTTCTCCTCCCTCTCGTTCCCCCTTTTCCCCCCTTTTCCCACGATCCGTGCGAGATAACAGCTCCAATCGCTCCAAATTGCTTATTGAGGCCTCGGCGGTAAATCAATGATTTTAAATGGGATCACGGAGCAGCAATCCCAACAGCAGCGGGAGAAAAAAGGAATAAATGGAGCGCTCGGCAGCGGGGAGAGGGGAGAGGGAAAGGCCTGGGCTGGAGTGGGCTCCAGGGCCTCGGGATCACCCCGTCCGTTCGGGAATTTGCTTGGGAAGGGCAGAGTGGGCTCTGCTTGATCCCTTGGAACATCGGGATGGGCTCTGCAGCTCTCAGCCGGCACAGAATTCCGGGGGTTGGACATCAGGGGATGGCACGGGGCTGTCCCTACACACCTGAGCTCCCTCGCACGGGACGGGGAAACTGAGGCACGGGGTCCCTCCGGCTGAACCCCCCCATGGGTGCCCGCAGGTCTCTGTCCACAGGCAATTCCCAGCCATCCCCTCCGAATTCCCGCATGGAATTCCCCCCAAATCCTCCTGGAACAAAGAGCCTCCCGAGCCCGGGAGTTATCCTGAAATCCTGATTTTCCTGATTTGGAGAGCTCAGGTTCTCACGGTGAGCAGGAATAGCATCACTCAGCAACCTCCCCAGGCTGGAGGGTGTGCAGGGAGCTGGGGAAGGGCGATTTGGGTCTTCGTCCTGCTGGAATTCCCGGCTTGGTCCTGGAACTCCTGCTCTTTCTCCTGCTGGAATTCCCTGTTCAGTCCTGGAATTTCTGCTCTTCCTTGTGCTGGAATTTCCAGCTCAGTCCTGGATTTTCTGCTCTTTCTCCTTCTGGAATTCCCAGCTCGGCTCAGTCCTGGGATTTCTTCACCCGTGAGATGAAGATGCAGGCAAAAGAAAAGCAAAGGGAGGTGGGGAAGGGGATTTTGTTCTTTCTCATCTGTGAATTCCCAGCTCAGTCCTGGAATTTCTGTTCTTTCTCCTGCTGGAATTCCCAACTCAGTCCTGGAATTTCTGGTCTTTCTCCTGCTGGAATTCCCAGCTCGGCTCAGTCCTGGGATGAAGACGCAGGCGAACGAAAGCCCCGTTGGGGGTGGCAGGGGGTGAGTGAATGAGATCTCTCCCCGTCAGGATTTCCTCTCCCCCGTGATTAATGAATTTCATTTACCACATTAACAACTTTGCCTTCGTCCGCACGGTCAAGGCAACAAATACAAATGGCCCTGGCTCAGCCTTGGCTAAATTGAGATGCAGTGCAGGGAGGGATGGACAGAGGGATGGACAAATGGGATTTTTCCCAGAAAATAAAGCACTTTGGTGGGCATCCTGTGTGGGATCCATCCATGGATGGGATGAAAGGAGAGCTCCAAAATCACAGGACGAGTTTTCCGCTGCTCCCCGTGGTCATTTCCTGTCTCCGCCACCCAAATCTGGAGCATTCCAATCCGTCCAGGCCATTTGAAAATGACTGGAAGAGGGACCTGTCAAAACCCCAGAGCAGGTGCTGGTGAAGGCCGTGGCAATTCTGGGATCATGTGGGTGAACTAATTCCAATTACCTGCAGGGTGGGATAAAAAATAGGGGATAAAAAAACATTTACAGGGTCTTGCATGGGCACGGGGAAGGTTTAGGATGGGTTTCACCCAGGGGAAGAGAAGCTGGGTGGAGCTCAAGGCCCTCGGATGTGGGATCAGCTGTTTTGTGGGGTACAATGCGGTTGAATTTCCTCAGGAGTCAAAATTTTGGCTCAGCCCGAGCATCCCCGGGAGACCCTGAAGACATGAGGCACCCCCAGAGGTGACACCCTGAGCAGCCCAGGAGCCACCAGGAGTGACGGAGGAGAGGGACAATGATGGTCGTGCCAGGCTGTGCCCAGAGATGGCATTCCCAGGGGAGCAGAAATAATGCAAACCCTCATTTTTAGGGTGCAGGAGAAGGTCCAGGGGAGCAGAAATGATGCAAACCCTCATTTTCAGGGTGCAGGAGAAGGTCCAGAGGAGCAGAAATGATGCAAACCCTCATTTTCAGGGTGCAGGATGAACAGGGATCACTGCAGGCCACGGGGAGGGCTCCCATCATTTCTCCTCTCCCTGCTCTGCTCCCTGTGGGTTTTGGGCTTCCCACTCGGACACACACCTCAGGTTCAAAACCAGCCCCGGGCTGCTCTAAAAATCCCTAATTTTATCCCGTGAGCAAAATTCCAGTGCCTTGCGAGCCCAGCTGGCAGCGCCGCTGGTGCTGATGGCGCAGCTGCTGCAGAGCCTTCCCAGCCATTAATTGGTGCTGATTTTGGAGGCGAGGACACAAAGCGCAATTAGCTCCATTTAAAGCCTCGCAGCGGGGCTGGATTCGGGGGGTTTGGCTCTGCCTTGCAGAGCGGTTTAGACTGAACTTTCAGCTCCCTTTTGTCCGGCGAGGTTGGGATTGAGCACACGCCCAGCGCTGGCGCTCGTTCCGCTCCCGATTTAGAACCGCGCTCGGTCCAAGGGCGCAGTTCTCGGCCTGGGCCAGCACGTGCAGTTTATTTGCAGTTTTCCTCATCTCCACGGGGGCTTTTCCTCCTGAAAACCTGCGTAGGTGTCAGGAAAATTGATCCACAAACACCAGAGGTTTGCGCCCGAAAAGGAGACACAGGAGTCCTGTGACTTTATTCGTGAATAAAGGTAGAGGTCATGGGCATTTCCCATGGGGTCTCTCATATTTTTAGAGGACACAGCCTCTTTTTATCCTAATTTCCCAGCCGCAGTTCCCTCTCTGTTTCCCCATTGGCTGAGGCACCCGAGAAGTACAGACTTCCCGAAATACAGACCCCCTTCTGATATACATTGCCCCCCTGCTTCTTTTCCTTGTGTCTCTGTTCTTTTAGCTCAGGCCAGGGATTTAACACAGTCTTGGGTAAGTCAATCATTGGAATTCCTATAGAATCCCTTCCCGTTGTTTCTTCTATCTCTCAGAATGGACTTTCTCTGCCAGCAGGTAAATAAATTTCCACAGTTTGTTTGTGAAGAGATTCCCTTGCCGTTCCTTTCAAAGGGGTGGCAAAAATCCGAGAGCAGAGCTGCGCCCCCAACTCCTGGGAGGAAAACCTGGGCTGGGAGGATTTAAGGTCCAGTTCCTGCCCAGTCTGGAGGGTTTTTTTTCCCATCCGGAGAGTGCCAGAGCAGGACAGATCCCATCGCGAAATCCCTGGAAAACGCTCTGTGCCAACCCTGGAGCCGCCACCCCCGGCGGGGACAAAGCGAGCCGAGGCTCTCCTCACTTAGTGCTCTCCCCGCCTGTAAACACTCAGAGATAGCAGCCCTAAAAGCACCTCGGAGACAAGGCGGCAGGAAAATTACATCAAGCCTAGGGGCTTAAACTGATTGAGGGATACATTTTCCGAGCCGATCCAGCTAATGCGGCGGAGAAGTCTCCCGCACTGAGCAGCCGCTGGAATTTGATCATTTTTCGCCCTTTTAAATGGCCAGACAGCTGGGAAACACCCCCCGGAATAATCCGGCAGTGCTTTCAGAAGAAGTGCTGAGATGGGGGACTGTGTTTGCCAGAGGCAAAAGTCTCTGAGGTTTGCGATGCGAGTAATTCCTGGGGGGAAAAAAATAATAATTAGGGATGGTGTTAATCCTGGTGTGGTGCTGGTCCTTTTTGGGGCTGGGGAAGGGGTGGGGGAGATTGGGATGGGGAGGGAGAGGGTGACAGCAAGGGCACGCTCCGATATCGGTGTTCTTAAAAAAACAGGTGTCTGAATTTAGGGACACTCCTGCTGTCCCTAAATCCCCGTCCTTTTGCCCCTTGGCGCAGGGCACGGAGGGGCTCAGCCGGGCAGGACCTGGATGAGCTGGGATGGATGGGCTCCGAGCCGCCCTGGCTCCTCGAATTAAGATTAATGACCGTGACGCTGCCGGAGGTGGCTTTTCCCCGCAGCCCGGCCCTGACCTGCCCCGCCCCACACCGCGGATCGATCGCGGCCATCGCCGGCAGCAGCGGCGGCAGGGGAGGGAGGGAGGGATGGCTTGGCTCTACAGCAGGAATTCCCCCGGGAAATATCAGTAAATGTGCCAAAAAACCCTTAAACCTCTTCCTCTGCTTTCCCCGCGCTGGTCAGCGGGAGGGGATGGGGCAGGGGCGATTTAGACCCCAAACATAAAGGCCAAAATCTGGAGTGATCCTAACCCGCAAACCTTCTCAGCTCCCTAGCCGCAGAAATCTCGCTTTTACTTAAAATCTGGATTATATTTTTTAAATATCCATCCGCTGTGAGGGGTGACAGGCAGGGGATGGGAGTGGGATTTTTTAAATATCCATGCCCTGTGAGAGGTGACAGGCCGGGGATGGGAGGGGGATTTTTTAAATATACATCCAATGCGAGGCGTGACAAGTAGGGGCTGGGAGGGGGCTGCAGCTTCCCATTCCATGTCTGACAGACCCAGGACCCTCCTCCTCCCCCAGTCCCCACCAGGATGCAGCAGGAGGGTTTGTGAGCTCCGAGAGATAGGTTTGGGGACAAAAAGCCACCTGTGTGCCTGTCCTGACTCATTCCCAGCTTCCCTCATTGGAAGAAATTTTATTTCCCTTATTTCCCTTTGGTTCCCTGCTGGCACAAGGGAAGGGGAGGCAAGAAGAGGATGGGATCAAAGGGCAAAATTAAAATTTTTGGATGCAAAGGACGGTTCCAAACAACATTTTCCCATGGTGTCTCCTTCAGGAAGAGGCTGGGGAAGGAATTCCCAGCCCTGGCACCAGGGTAGGATTCTATCACTTCAGATATTGTGTTAGAGGGTTTTTATCCTCTTCCCGATTTTTGGTGACAGGATAACGCACAAGGCTGTGCTGGACCTGAGCAAACACCGCAGCCACAGCACTGCGCTGATAAAAGCTGATTTCAATCTGATGGGAGCCAGGAAGAATGATCCCAGAACGTAATAATTAATGTGATTAGGAGGTGTCTGAGAAATGAAAAATGCAAAGCAGAGGCTACAAGCAGGAAAGGTACTGAGGGCGGGAGAGCCTTTGAAGCTCTTCCCAGAGGAGTGTGCCTGGATTCCTGCGCTGAGGCCTCTCCTGCTGCCCTTCCTGTGACCACCCCGAGCCAAAGCCTGGCCAGAGCCCAGAGCCACCCACACCCCCTATGTGTGAACCGGGAACTGCTGGCCCAGCTCCTCTCCCGAGGGGATTCGGCCCCAAAAACTCAGCTTTGCTCCTGCAGTCCATCCCTCTGATGCCTGGACAGGCTTACCTGAAACAGAGGCCAGGCAGAGTCAGGAGAATAAAAAGCAGATTAATTTATTAAAGGCCTTTAGGTACATTCAGGGCAGACAGAGCCCACTCGAAAGGCTACATCCAAAACGGACAGCAAGTCATGAGATCCTCACATTTTATAAGTTCTGTCCATTAACACATCGGCCCTTTATTCTCCAATCACACCTTCAGGTGATGATGTAAACTACCCCAAGCCTGCTCCCCCCAATTCACTGTTGGTTCCATATTTTGGGGCTCTGAGGCAGCAAAGTGTCCTTGGATTTCCGCTCAGAGGAATTGTTTTGTCTAAAACTCTGGGAGCAGAGGTTTTTAGCACTTTATATGGAGCCTAGAGCTACACACCAAAACTACAGACACACGAAAAATAGAAGCTAAAAATCCTTAAGGCATCCCCTCCCCTCCCGATCTGCTCCTCCTGGGAGCGCACGGGCGGCTGCCGGCGGGGCACGCACGCGTTTCCCCCGAGGGGAAATCGCTTTTCAAAGCGAATCCTAAACCAGCGAGTTGCCGGGCAGGCCGGGCTGATTCCCCCTTGCTCCCTCCGTCATTGATGTAGTTTTACCCCCAATACCCCGAGCTGCCGCTGCCTCCCGCCGCGATTCCCCAAATGGCACAGCGCGGATCCAACTCGTCCTTCAAGCATCGATCCCGGGCTGGCGCTGCCGCTCTGCTCGGGAACCTCCCGCAGGAGGAGGAGGAGGAGGAGGAGGAGGAGGAAGAGGAAGAGGAGGAGGAGAGGCTCAGCTCTGCCCTGGGGACGGAGCAGACCCGGGATGGGCTGGGACACCCCGGACTGCTTTGAATTAACACCCCTGAGCTCTTCTGGTGCAGATCCGAGCAGGGAAATGATGCTCAGTGGTGCTCGTGTGCCCCGAAATTGTCACCTCACCCTTCTCTGCAGGTTCCGCGGCCATCCCAAAGCAAATCCCTCTGGTTTTCGCTGCCTTTCAGCAGCGGCAGTGACAGTGGGGCAGTTTCCCACCGAGAAATGACAGGAAAACAAAGGAATT
>VZRL01000558.1:240262-261869 GCA_013397895.1 Origma solitaria
ATGCATATATATATATAAAATATATTTTATAAAATATATCTTATGTCCTATAAAAAAAGGAAATACCCTATATTAAACCCCATGTAAATTCCAGTGTGAAATCCCGAGGCAGAGGGATTTCCCCCACTGTGGTCCCCACCAGGCGCTTCCAGGGCTGAGTTTCATTCAGGAATTTTTCCCATGACTCCAGGCCAGGTCATTCCCTGTGGGACCTTGCTGGGACAGCTTTTCAGCCGAGCCCCAAAATTCCCGGAGAAATCAGCGATCCCTGAATTCTGCTGCGGGCTGGAGAGCTGATACCTCTCAGCCGTGCCAGGATGGATGTGCTGAGCTCCAGAGAGACAAAAAAAGAGGAATATTTTGGTTCCCGCATGCCTGGTTTCCTGAGGAACAGAGGTTTATGGAATCCCTCTCCCTGTGCCTCAGACAGCTGGCGTGTCTGCCCTCCTCGTTTGAGGCTTCAGGAAGAAATTGGAACCGGATTTGACAGCAGTAATGGGAATCTGAGGAGAATTATGCTCTGACAGGCCTGGTGAGGATACCCAGCTGCCAGAGGAGTGAAGGACATAATTAATGGCCCTTTCAGTGCTGGGGATGTTGTCCTCACCAGGCACCGGGGACTCTCCAGGCAATTAGGAGCAGTTCCTGGGGAAATTCCTCGAGCATTATCCAGCGCCAGCAGGGAAACCACAGCTGGCTGGGGGTGTTTTGGGGTTTGTGGGGCGGTCCTGGCACAGGGACGTGTTCCCCGTGTGTGACCCCTCTCCTGGGGGGTTCTCGGGTGTCTGCTCTGTGCCTGTGCACCTGGAAAAGGACGGACAGTTCCCTTTGCTTCCTGTCTCACCCTCCCTGTCCCCTCATGTCCCACACTCCGGGGAGGAAGAAGGAGCTCCAGCAGATCCAAGGAACTCATGGATCCTCCCTGGCTGGATCCTCACTCCATCCTCATCCTCCCTGTCCCCTCCTGTCCCACACTCAGGGAAGGAAGAAGGAGCTTCCCCAGACCCTCAGAATCCATGGATGCTCCCTGGCTGAATCCTTCCCTCCATCCCAGTGGCATGAGAGGAGGAGGGAGCTTCACCAAACCTGAGGAATCCATGGACACACCCAGTCCTCACTGGCTGGATCCTTCCCTCTGTCCTCTCCCTCTCTGTCCCACACTCAGGGGAGGAAGCAGGAGCTGCACCCAGACCCACGGAATTCATGGATCCTCCCTGGCTGGATCCTTCCCTCCATCCTCACCCTCTCTGTCCCCTCCCATCCCACAATCACAGAAGGAAGAAGGAGCTCCACCACACTCAAGGAGCTCACAGATCCTCCTGGCTGGATCCTTCCCTCCGTCCTCACCTTCCCTCCGTCCTCACCTTCCCTGTCCCCTCCTGTCCCACATTCAGGGGAGGAAGGAGCTTCACCAGACGCATGGAATTCATGGATCCTCCCTTGCTGGATCCTTCCCGCCATCCTCATCCTCCCTGTCCCACACTCACAGGAGGAATACGGAGCTTCACCAAACCCAAGGAACTCATGGACATGCCCAGTCCTCCCTGGCTGGATCCTTCCCTCCAGCCTCACCTTTCTTGTTCCTACCTTTCCCACCTGTCCCATGCTCAGGGGAGGAAGAAGGAGCTTCCCCAGCCCCATGGAATTCATGGATTGAGTGGGAGGAAAAAGGAGCCTCACCAAACCCAAGGAACACATGGACACACCCAGCCCTCCCTGCTGGATCCATTCCTCCATTCTCACCTTCCCTGTCCTTTTCCTGCGGCACGAGAAGGAGAAGGAGCTTCCCCAGACCCAAGGAGTTCATGGATTCTCCCTGCCTGGATCCTCCCCTCCATCCTCGTCCTCCCTGTCCCCTCCTGTCCCACACTCAGGGAAGGAAGAAGGAGCTTCCCCAGACCCTCAGAATGCATGGATACTCCCTGGCTGAATCCTTCCCTCCATCCCAGTGGCATGAGAGGAGGAGGGAGCTTCACCAAAGCCGAGGAATCCATGGACACACCCAATCCTCACTGGCTGGATCCTTCCCTCTGTCCTCACCCTCTCTGTTCCATGCTCAGGGGAGGAAGAAGGAGCTCCAGCAGATCCAAGGAACTCATGGATCCTCCCTGGCTGGATCCTTCCCTCTGTCCTCACCCTCTCTGTTCCATGCTCAGGGGAGGAAGAAGGAGCTCCAGCAGATCCAAGGAACTCATGGATCCTCCCTGGCTGGATCCTTCCCTCTGTCCTCACCCTCTCTGTTCCATGCTCAGGGGAGGAAGAAGGAGCTCCAGCAGATCCAAGGAACTCATGGATCCTCCCTGGCTGGATCCTTCCCTCTGTCCTCACCCTCTCTGTTCCATGCTCAGGGGAGGAAGAAGGAGCTCCAGCAGATCCAAGGAACTCATGGATCCTCCCTGGCTGGATCCTTGCTCCATCCCCACCTTCCATGTCTCCTCCTGTCCCAAACTCATAGGAGGAAGAAGGAGCTCCACCAAACCCAAGGAACTCATGGACACACCCAGTCCTCCCTGGCTGGATCCGTTCCTCCATTGTCACGTTCCCTGTCCTTTTCCTGTGGCGTGAGAGGGAGAAGGAGCTTCCCCAGCCCCATGGAATCCATGAATCATGGCTGGCTGGATCCTCCCCTCCATCCTGCGGCTTGAGAGGAGGAGGGCAGATCGCGGANCCAGTGGCATGAGAGGAGGAGGGAGCTTCACCAAACCTGAGGAATCCATGGACACACCCAGTCCTCACTGGCTGGATCCTTCCCTCTGTCCTCACCTTCCCCGCCCTCTCCTGTCCCACACGCAGGGGAGGAAGAAGAAGCTTCCCCAGCCCCATGGAACTCATAGATCATCCCTGCCTGGATCCTCCCCTCCATCCCCACCCTCCGCCAAGGCACCTCAGGTTGCGCTGCCCTCATTTTCCCAGGCACAGGCACCATCTCCGTGCGCTTGTCCTGCCATTCCCGCTCAGCTCCGGGATGTGCCGTACATCCCTTTCATCTCAAAACGTCCCCTGTCCCCCCCCGGAATCCCGCGGAATGTCGCCGTGGCGAGCCGAGGAAACGCCGGTTTGGATCCCCAGGAGGTTTCCTAGAAAGGTTTGTCTCAAACCCAAACTCAAATCTTCTTGACATCTTTTGTTTCCCTCGTAAGGAAATTGTCTCAAACAGCAAAAAGCTCCTGGTTCTGTCGAGTTCGAGGCAAAGTGAGTCCTGCACAAACCATCCGGGGTGGGATTTAGGATCATTTCCCGGAGGGATTTTTTCTTCCCTTTCTCTCTCTGTCTTTGTTTGCCTCCAAGATTCCCTTTCCCTTCACGTCCCTTAATCCAATATTTGGAAACAACACCCTTCCGCAGCAGCGTTTTGTCTCCTCTCCATTCCCTTCCGCCTCAGAGGAAATAATTTGCTCGAGTGGTCCCCAGGCAGCTCCAAAAACTCCATTTAGGGACCAAATTCCCTCCGCACTGGGGTGAAGGACCAAGGGCCTGTTGGGATTTTCCTCCAGAGACTGGAGGCACCAGGGAAGCATCGAAGCTGTGCATGGGCAACGATTGTACGGAATTTTTTTTGGCTAAAAAAAGGCAGGAAAATTCAAAAATCTCAACAGCCTGGCTCTGTTTGGCCACTGAGATGCCAACCACTCCAGCACCAGCACTTCCTCTCCTTTGATAAATGCACCAAACCCCCCAAAACCTAAAAGATTTGTGAGGAAAAGGGAATAAAATGAATAAACCCAAGTCTCAGTGCTGGGAGAGAGGCAGGGCCCATGGAGGCTGGCCCAGCAGAGGAATGGGTGGGAATAAAACAGTGAAATAAAGGCAGCAGGAATCAACGCAAGGGGAATTATTTAAGAGGTAGAAAAATCTGTTAAAAAAAAGGAGGGGGGGGGGGATCAACCCTCTCTTGGGGGGGAATAAAAATTCTCCAGCAAAAGTAGGGCATTTGCTGAACAATAAAAAGGATGAGGCAGATGATGAGGCTGAAATGGCTGAGATGCCGAACTGCTTTTAAAACTCTGCCTTTATCAAGAGAAATGTGGAAAAGTGGTTTGGACAATTAGGAAGTAACAAAGGCCTCATAAAAATAGCTCCGGGGTGGGGGGGGAGGGAAGGGAAACACTCAGGAAATGGGAGCGTGGCGGGAGCGCATTAAGGGATTAACTGGGAGCTACTGGGAGGGATGGGGACGGGGCTGTGTCCTCCTGCCGCAGCCCCAGCAGCTCCTAAAGGTGGTGCCAGCACGGATTTGGGGTTTGGGAAGCACAGGGTGAGAGAATAACAGTGATCCCATCCGAAAAATTGCGTCCTCTTCTCCTCCCTTCGATGGCGGGGAGGAATTAAAGCCAGCAAAGAGAATTCTCCGCGGATATCGGGATGGGATATTGCTGCCCCTGGGGGGGGAACGGAGGGAGGGCGGAATTCAATTAAGGAAGAGGGAGTTCAAATTGAATATCTGAAAGGAAATGCCGCTCGCTGTAATTCCCTGTTCGGTTGGGGAGCGGCGTCCCGGAGGGGGATTGGGATAGAGCATTGGGATCTCCGCATCCCATCAGATTCCAATCCCATTGCCATGGGAGATTGGGATAGAGCACTGGGATCTCAGCATCCACGGGAATTCCAATCCCATTGCCATGGCGGACTGGGATAGAGCACCGGGATCTCAGCGTCCCATTGGATTCCAATCGCATTGCAGAGGGGGATTGGGATAGAGCCCCGGGAGCTCAGCATCCAGGGGAATTCCAGTCCCTCTGCCATGGGAGATTGGAATAGAGCCCCGGGATCTCAACATCCAGGGGGAATTCCAGTCCCATTGCGGAGGGGGATTGGGATCTCAGCATCCCATTGGATTCCAATCCCATTGCAGAGGGGGATTGGGATAGAGCACCGGGAGTTCAGCATCCCATTGGATTCCAATCCCATTGCCATGGGGAATTGGGATAGAGCACCGGGATCGCAGCATCACATTGGATTCCAATCCCATTGCGGGGCTGCTCTGAGGGGCAGGAATTGGGGCTGCGCCCTGCCCAGGGATGGGGAACAGCAGGGATGGGGAAAATGGGAGCGAAACTCCAGGCAGAGTGGATTTTCCTGGTTTTCCTCTGCATTACTGCACTTGGGCTCTGTCCTTTGAGGCTGGGAGCAGGAGAAAATTTGGGATCCCAGGAGAATTGATGCACAGGATCACCCAGGGATGGATGAATTCTGCCGAATCCAATCCCAGCGGGGAAAAAGCCACCACATTCCTACTTCTTTTTCCTGCTGCTCTGGATGGTCTGGGAAAAGAAACCACCCTATCAGGACAGCCCCAAATCCAGCCTTTCCCCCAAATCTGACCGTGCCCAGCAGCAAAAAGGATCAATGGGGCACGGGAGCATCCCGCTGCTCTCCCCAGCCCCCAGGATCTGGGTTTTAGGATCACGAACTGGGATTCCCCAGCTGCCCTGGGCAAATCTTCCCTCGTGGGCTGGAGAGAAGGATGATCGCTGTGCCCCAGCCAGCGGGGAGGAGGTGCTGAGTGGAAAAAGAGGAGAATTCCCCTGCTGGACCACGAACGGCCTGGGGCTGCTGTAAATCCGGCCGTTCCCAGGGGTCACATTCTCACCTCTGACTCAGCTGGGCTTGGCTCATCCCTGTCCCTGCCAGCCCCATCCTCCTCCTGGCTCATCCCAAACCCCGCCACGGAGCAGGGAAGCACCTGGGCACCTCCTTTGCAAATAAGGGGGAGAAAAAACGTGGAAAAAGCTCGAAATGAGGCGATTCGGAATGCCAGAACCGCCGAGATTGCCGAAGTAAAACACTCACTAAGTGGGAGAAAAAAAGCCTGGAAAAAGCTCGGAATAAAGCGATTTGCAATGCCGGGATCGCCGAGATTGCCGAAGTAAAACACTCACTAAGGGGGGGAGAAAGAAAGCCTGGAAAAGGCTCGGGACAAGCTGGAATTTGGAATGCCAGCATGGCCGAGCTTGCCGAAGTAAAACACTCACCCAGTAAAGGGGTGGAAAAAAGCCTGGAAAAAGCTCGGAATAAAGCGATTTGGAATGCCAGCACCGCCGAGATTGCGGAAGTATTTTTAGCAGCGGGTTTTGGAGCCGAAGGAAACAGCTGCACGAACTCTGGCAGCGGCGGTGACCGAGCCAAGAGCGCTCCCATCGCGCTTCTCCCCGGCGCGCCCTGAGCCACGGAACCGGCGGCTCCTCCTCGGGGTGGGACCGGAGCCAAGCGGCGCCCGCGGCCCCGAAAAAAGCCCGAGAGCTGCCGGTGACAGAAGGAGGACAGAAATAGGGCCCTGTTGCTGCGGTGCCGAATGGAGGCACCGCCACCGAGCAGCCAAAATCGCCCCAAAATCCCGAAGAGCCCCGGTCCTGCCCCAGCCCGGGGCTGTGGGTGAGGCTTAGCCCAGCCCCGCGTTTAAAGGATCAGTTTTCCTCATGGATTCAGTGATTCGAACAGCAGGCTTGGTTTTTTTCCCTTGAATTATGGCATTCTCCGGGATTTGGGAAGGGAGAAACCCCGCTCTGTTTGGGGGAAACGTTCCGGCGCTCTCCGGAGGCTCTGATCTCCTCCCCAGGAGTGGGGCGGGAGGTGCCACCGGGGCAGGAAATCAGGGAAAAGGTTCCTGCAGGGCTTTCCAGGCTGAGACAGAAATATCCCAAACTCCAGAGCATCTGCTCCGGTCCCACCCACCTGCTCAGCCTGGAAAGCCGGAGGAGATCAATGGGATCGCGGAGAAATCCTGGAATGTTTCAGTTTGGGTTTTAGGGCAAGGAAAGGGGGGAAAGCTCCTTTGGGTCATCCTTCACCCACTCCTTTGCTCCAGGTTCCTGCAGGAGGCTGCTTCAAGGTGGAGAACCCAATTCCTGCCAGGCCCTTCCCAAGGTGGGAAAAGCCAAGGTGGGAAGAACCAAATCCCAAACCGCTCCCTGAGGATGGGCATGGGAGGGAAGCAGAGGAGGACTGCGGGGTCAGCCTCCAGCTGAGCTCCCAGGCTGCAGAAAATCCATCAGGGAGGGGAACTGGGGCTCATTCCTGCGGGGATGGATGAGATTGGTAAGGTTTTTCCCAGGGAAGTGCTGGGAAAGGGAACATTCCATCCACTGGGTCCAGTCCCCAGGGATTCCGGGATCTGCACCTGGGAAGAGATCACCCCTGCAGAACCAGGATGTGGGAAGAGCTGAATGGTGACCCAGGAAGGACAGTCAGGGTTGTATCAGCTCCAGAAAGGCAAAAAATGGGAGCAGGAAACTTTCTGGGGTGTCTGGAAGGTCGCGGCTCAGGTGAGCCCCGGCACGGAGCTGAGCCCATCCCAATCCGAGCTAAGCCCATCCCAATCCAAGCTGAGCTCATCCCAATCCGAGCTGAGCCCATCCCAATCTGAGCTGAGCCCATCCCAATCTGAGCTGAGCCCATCCCAATCTGAGCTGAGCCCATCCCAATCTGAGCTGAGCCCATCCCAATCTGAGCTGAGCCCATCCCAATCTGAGCTGAGCCCATCCCAATCTGAGCTGAGCCCATCCCAATCTGAGCTGAGCCCATCCCAATCTGAGCTGAGCCCATCCCAATCTGAGCTGAGCCCATCCCAATCTGAGCTGAGCCCATCCCAATCTGAGCTGAGCCCATCCCAATCTGAGCTGAGCCCATCCCAATCTGAGCTGAGCCCATCCCAATCTGAGCTGAGCCCATCCCAATCTGAGCTGAGCCCATCCCAATCTGAGCTGAGCCCATCCCAATCTGAGCTGAGCCCATCCCAATCTGAGCTGAGCCCATCCCAATCTGAGCTGAGCCCATCCCAATCTGAGCTGAGCCCATCCCAATCTGAGCTGAGCCCATCCCAATCTGAGCTGAGCCCATCCCAATCTGAGCTGAGCCCATCCCAATCTGAGCTGAGCCCATCCCAATCTGAGCTGAGCCCATCCCAATCTGAGCTGAGCCCATCCCAATCTGAGCTGAGCCCATCCCAATCTGAGCTGAGCCCATCCCAATCTGAGCTGAGCCCATCCCAATCTGAGCTGAGCCCATCCCAATCTGAGCTGAGCCCATCCCAATCTGAGCTGAGCCCATCCCAATCTGAGCTGAGCCCATCCCAATCTGAGCTGAGCCCATCCCAATCTGAGCTGAGCCCATCCCAATCTGAGCTGAGCCCATCCCAATCTGAGCTGAGCCCATCCCAATCTGAGCTGAGCCCATCCCAATCTGAGCTGAGCCCATCCCAATCTGAGCTGAGCCCATCCCAATCTGAGCTGAGCCCATCCCAATCTGAGCTGAGCCCATCCCAATCCGAGCTGAGCCCATCTGCAGCTCCAAAGAGAGAAAAAACCCTTTCCATCTCCCAAAACAACTCCTGGGGGTCTGCTCCCGTGCTAGCTCGATGCCAGCAGCAGTCCCTGCGCTGTGGGAAGCAAACAGGATCCGGAGCCCTCCTCCGGGGGAGAAATTCCTCGGAATGCTGGGGAGGCAGGGAGCTGCTGCTGGCCCCGAGCTGTGCAGGCCAGATGGGTGCCTGCTGCCAAATCCACTGCTCCCAGAATTCAAACTTTATCTGTGAGTTGAACGGGGCAAAACGGGCTAAAAAGTGAAATTAAGGGGTTCTGTAGGTAAAATGTTGGAATTGTGAGGACACAACGATAGGATTGGCCTGGGAGAGGCTTTGTCCTGTTTTCGCATCACGTGGAGAGGCTGAGCTGAAGGTTTGACATCCACAGGGGCCAAAAATGATTTCTACTGAAACCTGGAGAGGGCTGGCTCCTGGCAATGTGCATATTTGGAACAGCTTCGAGGGAAAACTCCATGAATCATGGGGGTAAAAATTCAAATTCTGCTCATCCAACCCCCTTGAGTGGTGCTGAACAGGCACAGCTGGAGAGCTCAGCCCCATCCGTGCTGCCATTCCAGCCAGGGAGGAGCAGGAAATTCCCAGCCTGGGTTTTGTCTGAGGAAAAAGGTGCATGGCCGCATCCCAGGGAAAAATCCTGAGCATTTATTCGCTGGAAGTGCCTTGGAAATGTGAGAGGAGCAGGCTTTTAGCTCAGGAAATCTTCCCAAAGCTTCCCAGACACGGAGCTGCGGTGTCGGAAATGCGCCTTGGATGTTCTATCCTCCTCGACAAAGAGCGTGCGGGATCAAGTGGAAAAATGATGATTTTCAGGAGAAATAATACAATGGAGAAGGGAACAGAGCGAGAGGTCAGGCGGATGTGAGCCTCCTGTTTGCTCTGAGCTGCAAAAAAAAGGGATTTTTTCCCCCCCCCCAAGGAAAGCTGGCTCTGCCAGAGGTTTGGGCAATAAAGCCACGGATCCATTCCCCAGAAAACCTCAGGAATTCGGGGGAAAATGAGCAATGCCCCACATCTGAAGGGAGCAGCATGGCCTGAGCACTAATGGGGTGCACTAATGACTGATGCACCTAATTACATGCTCAATTTGCACAATCCAGGGATTTTACCCCATTCCGTGGAGCAGCAGCTCCAGCCCCACTCCGAAACCCTACTGACCCCAAAGGTCCAGGCTGGTGCAGAGGGACTCAGTGGGGTTGGATGTTCGCTCAGCTTTCCACCCCTCATTTCCTGGGATCTTCTTGTTCCTCACCACACCGAGCCCAAGGAATCCATCCCAGGGCAAAACAACAACAAAAAAGATGGATTCTCCCACAGCAGCAACGCGAGCTTTTCATTTTCTCCATCACACCTTTTCCCCAAAAGGCCTCTCCAAATTCACCAATAAATGAGAATTTTGTGGCTGCAGCTGGGAATGGGGAAAAGATTCTTTTTTTGCGTAAAATTTTCTTTTGGAGTTTGTTTTTCCTGGGGAAAAATTGATCTTTTTTGGGGCAGTTTACCACGGTCACATCTCAGCTCAGGGTGGGGAATGTCTCGTGCTCTCCAGGTGGGAAAGGACTCTGGATAATTTTCAGTTCCTTTTGTGTGAATCCAAACTCAGCCCTTGCACTTTCCCCATTGTGAACGAGGACTTGAAAATTCCTTTTTAATTCCTTTTTAATGGCTGGGATCGCTCCTGCCTTTGTGGCATTTTTTTCAAAGTCAGCTCCACTTGCCTGGTGTGAAAAGGACACAAAGAGTCGGCTTTTGCTTTGGGAAGAAAGTGTTCTTTCCTAAAAAAAAAAAATTTTTTTTTTTTTTAGAAAAGAGGCCTGGACAGCTTCAGAATTCAGTCGGATGGCCCAGGAGCTCTCAAAAAATCAATGAGAATGAGAGAGTGGAGTTGGTGCTAAGAGACTGCAGGGAAGGGTCGGGGAGGGTCTCTCAGACCCAGCTGGAGCTTTAGCATATTTCGATTTTTCCTCTCATCCTGGCGGGCCCTGGAAAGGAATCAGAGCTGCTTCCTCGCCAAGGGGAAAATTCTCTTTGCAGGAAGCGCTGGGAACTGGAGTGTGCTGGAGAGTGCGGGAGATTCATGCAGCATTCACTCACGGATCCCATCCCATGGATCCCATCCCGTGGATCCCATCCCATCCCGTGGATCCCATCCCATCCCGTGGATCCCATCCCATCCCGTGGATCCCATCCCATCCCGTGGATCCCATCCCATCCCGTGGATCCCATCCCATCCCGTGGATCCCATCCCATCCCGTGGATCCCATCCCATCCCGTGGATCCCATCCCATCCCGTGGATCCCATCCCATCCCGTGGATCCCATCCCATCCCGTGGATCCCATCCCATCCCGTGGATCCCATCCCATCCCGTGGATCCCATCCCATCCCGTGGATCCCATCCCATCCCGTGGATCCCATCCCATCCCGTGGATCCCATCCCATCCCGTGGATCCCATCCCATCCCGTGGATCCCATCCCATCCCGTGGATCCCATCCCATCCCGTGGATCCCATCCCATCCCGTGGATCCCATCCCATCCCGTGGATCCCATCCCATCCCGTGGATCCCATCCCATCCCGTGGATCCCATCCCATCCCGTGGATCCCATCCCATCCCGTGGATCCCATCCCATCCCGTGGATCCCATCCCATCCCGTGGATCCCATCCCATCCCGTGGATCCCATCCCATCCCGTGGATCCCATCCCATCCCGTGGATCCCATCCCATCCCGTGGATCCCATCCCATCCCGTGGATCCCATCCCATCCCGTGGATCCCATCCCATCCCGTGGATCCCATCCCATCCCGTGGATCCCATCCCATCCCGTGGATCCCATCCCATCCCGTGGATCCCATCCCATCCCGTGGATCCCATCCCATCCCGTGGATCCCATCCCATCCCGTGGATCCCATCCCATCCCGTGGATCCCATCCCATCCCGTGGATCCCATCCCATCCCGTGGATCCCATCCCATCCCGTGGATCCCATCCCATCCCGTGGATCCCATCCCATCCCGTGGATCCCATCCCATCCCATCCCATCCCATGGATCCCATCCCATGGATCTCATCCCATTCCCAAAGTTGTGGACCACGGCTGACCCAGGAAGATCCCAACCATAAAGAAAGCCCAAAGTGCTGTGCCCATTCAGCCTCACGCATTTCGGGAATTTGGGAATTTTGGAAGCCACCCTGGAGCGGCCTGTTCCCATCCTGGTTCAGTCCTGGAGCAGCTGAGGACAGGGAAAATCACTGCCAAGTCCTGAAAAATCCCAGCTTTATTCCCCAGGGATGGTTTGCGCTGCACCCCCAGCACCGGCAGTTCTGCCAGCTGCGGATTTGGGGATGCAGAGGGGTTTTTATGGAACATGGTTAGGGACACATTCCCGAGGCTCACAGGACTGCCTGGGGAGGAGGAATGGTGGCTGGAGAGGGAATAGTGGGTGGGGAAAGAAGGAAGGAAGGAAGGAAGGAAGGAGAGAAGGAGAGAAGGAGGGAAGGAAGGAAGGAGGGAAGGAGGGAAGGAGGGAAGGAAGGAATGGTGGCTGGAGAGGGAAAAAGGATTGGTGGCTGGGGAAGGAAGGAAGGAATGGTGACTGCACTAAACTCCAGGGACTCACCCACGCCCGCTCAAATCCCCAGAGATGTGAGAGCACCCCCAGAGCGAGGCCCCCCAGCCTGGCTCAGGTTGGACCCACAGCAGCTGGAGCACCCTTTGGAGAGCTCTCCCCCTCCTGGCAGCTTCCCAAGGGGTGGAAAGATCCCGTTTTCCGCCCTGGAATGGTTCCCCAGCCCCGCTGGGTCTGTGTGGGTGTGTGGTGGGGCTGTGTCTCCCCGAGAAGCACAGCAGATGGTGGCTCCGTTCCGGGAGGCTCCAGGAGCCGCCGCCATTCGTCCCCAGGAATAATTTTAGCCACAAAGCCTCCAACGGCTAAACACAGA
The DNA here is from genome assembly GCA_013397895.1 of Origma solitaria. NCBI lineage: Eukaryota > Metazoa > Chordata > Aves > Passeriformes > Acanthizidae > Origma > Origma solitaria. The sequence continues at coordinate 252,518 of VZRL01000558.1, forward strand.
CACAAAAAACACTTCGGAAAGCATCAGCATTCCTGAAACAGCAGAACAGTCCGGAGGGATGGACAGCAATTAAGTCAAGCGGTTAATTGCTAACGAGTGGTGGGTGGAGGGGCGGCTGGTGGGCAGGTGGGACTGGGTGGGACACACAGCAGGTGAGTCCTGTGTGCCCCTGGACTGCAAATAATCCCCTGGGACCAGAGGGGAGCATCTCCCAGCCCTTCCAGGCTCTGTCATTCCTATTTTCCCTGCTCAGAGAGGTTCTCTGGTCCAATTCCTCATGGATTTTGTCTCCAAAAGACACAGCTCTTCCCTGCTGTGTCCCAGACTGGCCGGGGAAGGAGGACAAGGCCTGGATCCCAAATTCACCCCTCCGGACAGATGTTGGCTCTGGTTTTCTGATATTCGTGGAGATTCGCGGAAGCTCGCAGGCAAGTCAGGCAGGAGCACGACAAGATGGCGAAAGAGCAAACTTTATTTACCAAACTTTCTTTATATATACATTAATAATCTAACAACTATTGGTCGGCAATTTTCCACCCCCCAAGAGGATTGGCTACAGCCCTACAGCATCCAGAACCAAAACAAAGAGATTAGAAAAGCACAAAAAATGCAACTTATCTCTATTCTCCATGAGAAAGAAGAGAAAGACTTTTAAAACAGTGCAACTACAGACAGACAGAGCTCCCTGGGCACGGCTGGGGCTCTCAGGGTGGGCACAGCACCCACCGCCACCCCAATCCGGTGGCCAATTTGCCTTCCTAACGAGCCACAATGGCCTTGCCCACTGCCGGAGCGAGGCAGGGCTTTGGAGCGCTCCCCATGCTCCAAAAACCTGCGGAACTCAGCATAAAAAAAGGAATATCAGAATGCTCCGGAGCCAATCCCAAACCTGTCCCAGACCCTCCAGGATCCGTGGGAAGCAGCACCTTCCAAACCAGAGCTGGGACCCGCAGGGACCCTGGCCCAGCCTTGACCCCGCTCTGCCCTCCAAGGCTTGAGGCAGAGGCTGCCGGGGCTGACAGAGTGAGAAATTTCACTTTTCTCCTCTTTGTGGTTGAAAAAAGCACTAATTCAGCCTAAATCTGCCTGAAAGAGCCTTAAGTGGTAATACACCGATAAGAGACTTTATTTGGCTTAGCATTCGGGAAGTTTGATGCGTGTAAATGGGGGAGGAGACCAAAATGGGACTCATTTTCTCTCTCTCCCTCAGGGCAGGGTTTGCACATCCCAACCTTTTCCCCTTTTCCAGCTGGGAATTCTTCCTCCGTGTAGGATGGGTGCCTCGTTTCGCTGATCTCCCCACGGCCTCCCCATGGTCCGAGGGTTTCCTCTATCCCACTGTTTCCAGGCCTGGAGCCATCCCTGAGCCTCTATGGGGTTTTTTTTGGTTTTCACTGCTGCAGAGGAACTCAGTGGGGTTGGATGTTTGCTCAGTTTTCCATCCCCCACCCCTCATTTCCTGGGAGCCTCTCGTTCCTCACCACACTGAGTCCAAGGAATCCATCCCAGGAAAAAACATTAAAAAAAAAAGCTGGATTCTCCCAGAGCAGGAATGTGAGGTTTTCATGGAGATCAGATTTTATTTTTCTTTTCCCTAAAGTCAGAAAAATAGGGATGGAAGTGGGATCAGGGCTGATTTCCAGGCACCACTCCAGTGATCCTGGGGAAGAGACATCCCCGTCCCGATATTTTGGCATCCCCATCCTCACCTAAGCAAAGCAGGAATTTTGATCCCCATGGTCTGAGGGTTTCTCCATCCCGTGGTTTCCAGACCTGGGGCCATCCTTGAGCCTCTGTGGGGTTTTTTTGGCTTTTGCTGGGGTGAATCAGGGCCAGTTTCCAGGTACCACTCCATTGATCCTGGGGAAGAGACATCCCCATCCCTATATTTTGGCATTCCTGAGCCTCTGTGGGGTTTTTTTTTGCTTTTGATGTGGTGAATCAGGGCTGGTTTCCAATCATCCTGGGGAAGAGACATCCCCATCCCTGTATTTTGTCATCCCCATCCCGATATTTTGGCATCCCCATCCTCACCTAAGCAAAGCAGGAATTTGGATTCCCATGGTCCGAGGGTTTCTTCATCCCACGGTTTCCAGACCTGGAGCCATCCTTGAGCCTCTGTGGGATTTTTTTGGGGTGTTTCGCTGGGGTGAATCAGGGCTGGTTTCCAATGATCCTGGGGAAGAGGTGTCCCCATCCCTATATTTTGTCATCCCCATCCCTATATTTTGGCATTCCCGTGTGGTTTACTCTGGGTGGAACAATAGGAATTGTGGGATTAACCAATGGGGCAGTGACTTGTTCCAACCCCAAACCCCATCCCTGGTTTTGGGTTTGGTGTCTCCACACCCAGGGATGTGTCTGGAAAGAGCTGGAAATATTTCATTCTGTTCCTTTCAAACCAAAGTGTTTCACCTCAGGACACTCAGCTCCTTTGGATCACTCTGAAGTGAGGAGTTCTAACTTCCTTTAAATGGATTTGTGGGTTTTAATTGTCTGAGGTTAAAGAAAAAAGGGTGGGTGAACCCTAAAACTGTGGGATTTTGGGGACGTGTGTAAAAATCCTCACCTAATGTCCTTCCCATCTTCCCTCAGTTGTTTTTTTGGGATTGCTGAGGGTCTCCATCGGGATCTGAGGGTCTGCATCCCTCAGGATGACCCCACAGATCCAGGGAGAGCAGGAATGAAAATCAGGGAAATGCTGAAACCCCGAGAGAGAAATTTCATCCTGCCCTGGCTGATCCCTGACAGCCCAGGGGGAATTTGGGATCATTTCCCTTTGCTTTTAGCATCGTTCCTGTTCCATTTAGCTGAACAAACTAAATGTTTGTTCAGAGGGTTTAGACTCATTTCATTGTGTGCAGCCAACTCACACAGCCTAAAGAAAATCAGAATTTTTTTTTTTTTGTTTTGAATTGGGGTAGTTTGGGTTTAGAGGGAGAAGAATTTCAGGAGGTTTCTTACCCTTTCCAAAAGGGGTGAACTACTTCCCGTGTGGAAATGACGGGAAGTATGGAAAAATGGGGGAAAAAAAGATGAAAAAAGAGAAAATAGGATATTTTCCAAGGATTTACATCAAAGTTTCCTTTGTCCTGGGCTGGCTTTAGGGTAATTTCATTGGAGAAATTTCCAAAATTCATTCAGGTGCTGGATCCACCTGCATTTGGGATTTAACGGGATCTTGCAAACACAGGATAGGGACGTAAAGGGCAACTCTGGGGTCTGGAGGGGCAAATTCCAGGGAGTTCTGGGATAACCCAGCAGGAGCTCATTCCTCGCCATGCTGCTTCTCACATTTGTTTACTGCAGGAAAAAATTCATCTTTGCAGCTCCTGCTGGGGATTAATTAATGGTTCTGGCTCCTGTGACCCTGTGATTAACTCATTTGCACATAATTGCTCCAAGACAAAACCGTGGATTAGCTTTTCTCGCTCCCCACCTCCAGGGGGACTGAGCAGACAAAAAACCTTGGATTTTCCTTCCCATTTTTTTGCCTTTCCCTGCTCTGTTTGCACATCCCTGATAGACCCAGGGGTAAAAAGTCGGTGGGAATTGCTGGGAGAGAATGTTCCAGTAGAAAACAGCACAGAGACCTTGGCTGGGCTCTCCATGACTGAATTTTGACCAAATTTTGACCAAATTTTGTGCAGAGATTGCTTTTCACCCTCAAAAAAGAGGCTGGAATTTGCTCTTCGCCTAATCCAGCTGCTCCTCCCAATGCTCCCGAGCCCATTCCGATTGGAGATTCTGGAATTGAAGCTGACAGGAATAAGAATCCCTCAGCAGCAGCAAGTGGGATGTGGGAAAGGGTGAATATTGGGATTATGGAGCCAAATCCACACGGGAGATGGAAATGGGGATGTGGGAAATGGTGAATATTTGGATTATGGAGCCAAATCAACATGGGGGATGGAAATGGGAACATGGGAAATGGCGAATATTTGGATTATGGAAACAAACCCACATGGGAGATGGAAATGGGAATGTGGGAAATGGTGAATATTGGGATCATGGAGCCAAATCCACATTTCCTGCAAAGTTCCCGTGCAGAAAAACACTGTGACATGCCTTGGGATCTGCCCTGAGCAGGAAAATCAGATTCCACCCGACAGAGACTTCTCTTCTTCCTCGGGGAAACACCGGAGAGGTGTTTCCATCCCATCCTGTGTGGGCCCAGCAGGAATGGGAATCAACTTCAAATCAAGCAATTATTTCCTTAATTTCTCTCAAGCTTCAAACGTCTCCAATTGCCCGTGGATTTTTTTGGGCATTGAGTTTGTTTTGTCTCTTCTTTTTCTTTTCCGTCGTATCCCGCCTTCCCTTTACTGGTTCTAATTCTGTCATTAGTAATTAATGACTTTGGAGGGAGACATTTTCTGTTTAATTAGAGGGAGAAATGGGAGAAGCTGCAGCATCGTGAAGGCCTCATTCCATCTCTCATTCCAGGATTTTCCTGGAGCATTTTGTCCCTCCTCCAATAATTGGGGAAGGGGTTGGGAAAGGCCTGGGGGCAGTTTTTTGTGCTGGTGTTTCACGTGGGGAAACGCAGGGAAGTCCCTAAAAAAGGGGGAAAAAAGATGAAAAAAGAGAAAATAGGATATTTTTCAAGGATTTACAACAAAGTTTCCTTTGTCCTGGCCTGGCTTCCGAGTAATTTCATTGGACATGTGCTGGATCCACCTGCATTTAGGATTTAATGGGATCTTCCTAAAATGGGTTTGATCCCCGAGAGGAGGAGGAGCAACCCTGGTGATGCCTTAGGATTTTTAGCTTCCATATTTTTCATGTAATTTTAGTGTATAACTCTGGACTCCATGCAGGGCGCTAAAGCTGCTGCTCCCAGCGTTTTAGCCAAAACAATTCCTCTAAATTGGGAAATCCAAGGACACTTTGCTGCCTCAGAGCCCCAAAATATGGAACCAACAGTGAATTGGGGGGAGCAGGCTTGGGGTGGTTGACATCACCACCTGAAGGTGTGACTGGAGGATTAAGGGCCGATGTGTTAATGGACAGAACTTATAAAATGTGAGGATCTTGTGACTCAGTGTCCATTTTGGGTGTAGATTCTGGAGTGGGCTCTGTCTGCCCTGAATGTACCTAAAGGCCTTTAATAAATCTAAATCCTTTTTATTCTCCTGACTCTGCCTGTCCAGGCATCCCTGGGACGCAGGGAATGTCCTGGGAGAGGGCGGCAGCCTCACACCTTCCCCGTGGATCTGCCGGTGCTCCTCAAATCACTGCCAGCCCTCGGTGAGAGGGATTTTGGAGGCGCCAGCGGGAAGGAAAGCCTCTGGGAAGGAGGGGAATGTGGAGTGAAAAGCGAAAAGCAGCGGGAAAGGAGGGATAATTGGCCTGGAATTAGCAACAGCTCCCGGCGCTCCTGCGAACAGCTGGGAACAGCCACCTGCCCGACAGCCTCAGAATTCCGAGGGGAAAATCACCAAAATTACCAAAATGACCAAAATGACCAAAATAACCAAAATGACCAAAATAACCAAAATGAGCAAAATAACGAAAATAACCACCCGCCCAAACCCCATGCAAATGTCAGGGTCGCGTAAAGGAAAGGGCACGGAGTAGCTCAGGACATTTTCCGAGGCCATTATTCACTGCCCCTCTCGGGAGATGGGCTCGGCCCCAGCTTTCTCCTTGGAAAACATTCCCAGGAAGAGAGGGTGAGGAGCAGAAAAAACACATTTAATGGGAGAACGGGGGGGTTACAGCAGGGATGGAAAGTCAGGGACGATCCCGATGCCCACCGGGGAGCCTGGAGAGGGTGGGAGCCCAGAAATTTTTGTGGAGACTCTGGGCATGCCGGGATTCACCTTTCCTGCTGGTTCTGGGCTGAAAGGACAGGCAAGAGGGAGATAAGGATAAAGAGGGATGTGAGGGATCTGCCGAGGTTGGTGGGTGAGCAGGGATGAGGATCCTGGCTGGGGGAAAGGGCTCAGAGGCACAGCAGGAGCCGGGGAGGAATTTGGGAACCTCGAGGGCGTTTTGCGCTCTGCAGCCTTCCCGGGGTGGGAATTGTGGCGGCTCCTGCAGCAAAATCGTCAGGAGAATTGAGGGTGTATTACCCAAACCTGCTCCTGTGTGCACTGGGCCCCCGCTCAGGAGCTGATTTTAGGGAATACAGTCTGGGATCTGGAGGGATCACGGCTCTTCCCGAGCTCTGGCGGTGTTTGTGCCCCTCAGCACTGGGATGGGGTGTCCCGCCAAGGTCGCCATCCTTCCCTTCCCGCTCAGCAGAGCAACCACGTGGAAAAAGAAGAAATCGGAGGCAAAATTCAAGGCAAACCATGAGGAAAAACCCCATTATCCACCCAGAGCTGTGGGAGGGACGATGGCCAGGGCTTCCCGGAGCTCCAAACCCATTTCATGAGCGCTGGGATGGGGATGGACCCCACCCACTCAAGGCAAACCCATCCTCCACGGGCTCCAGGAGGCTGCACCCTGCCCCTTCTCCCCCTTCTCCCCTTCTGCCTTTTTGCCCCGTTTTTATTTTTAAAACTCTCCTCGAGCCTCCCATTAACCGCGGCTCGGAGAAAGTAATCAAGCTATTTCCAGGCAGAGAACTAATTTAATGCATGGATGACTTTAGCTCAAAAGAAGAAATAAGGACACTCAGGCATCCTAAGGGAGCAGAATAATAGGGTAATTTGCACAAGATGAGGAGAAAAGGGGGGAAAAAAAAAAGGGCCACTACTTCTTTGCATAATCTTCTTTCTAAATCTCCTCTCCCCTGGCTGCTGCTCAAAACCACCGAGTTGAACATCCAAAGACGGAAGGGCTGGGCTTGGATTGGAGAAATTCCAGCTGTGGAAAGCGCAGGGGTGGGGAGAATCAAAGGATGAGGTTTTGTGGCTCTTCAGGGGGCAGAGAGGCTGAAAACTCCCCCAGGCAAAGTGGCGGGCGAGATTTTTAGTGCCTGAGAGAGAAAATCCGCTCTTTCCGAACACCTAAAGGGAGGGAAAGCGAGGGAAGGGAAGGTGGGAAAGGCGGGGAGATGCCGCTCAAAACGTTTCCTTCTGGCGGGCGGAACTCTTAATATTTAGAGCCGCCTGATTATCCGGAATAAAAGAAATGTCAGCGCGGAAATCATTCCGAGGTGCGAAATTGAAGCTTTCCCTTCCAGATGTGTGGAAACAGGGATGTTTTCACTTTACCAAAAAAGCTCTGTGACAGAATTTTCCCTTCCCGTTGCCCTCCCGAGCAGGATTTGATTGAAAGCACCACTTTTCTGCAGGAAGTTTTCGTGATGAGAAAACCGCCTTTGCCGTCAATAAAGTAAAAATAAAAAAATTCCTGCTGGGGATTCCCAAGCAGTGTGGAGATCCATGGGGGTGGGAAAGCGGTGGGAGTGATAAAGTCAGCAGAGGTATCACATAAAATATTCAGGTTGGACCACAGGATTCTGTCCCCAACCCCCCAAAAAGCAGGATCCAGGCACAGACTCCTTCCCCACCTTCCTGAATCCCTGCTGTGCTCCGGCCACATCCCACGGACACAAAAAAAAATTAGAAGTAGGTCAGGATGGCATTCGTGTGCTCTTTGGCACCCACGGAGTGACCAGAACCGGCAGCTTTAAGGGATGGATCCCGGGTGGAATTCCCAACTAAACCAGGTGTCCCTGCAGGGCTCAGAGGCCTGGGGACATCGTGAGGAGATTTGGCCCTGCCACCAGCCAGGGGAGGAAGAAAGGAGCCTGTTCTCCTCCTCCTCATCCCTCTTTCCCCCTGTCCCTGGGCAGGGCCGTGTGCCGGGCTGGGGACAGGCTGCTCCTGGATTTCTCCTCTCCTGGCCTTGCTCAGTCCCATGAGGACACCTTTTTGGGCTTGGCCAGGTCCCTGTGGATGGCATCCCACCCTGAGGAATGCTCTGGTGCCACCTCCAAATTCACTGAGGGTCCCCTCGATCTCGGTCTGTCCCACTGAGGGGGACATCCCACATGACTGGTCCCACTCCAGATCCCTGGATTGTCACCCAGCTCCACCCAGACACGGAGCCATTGTGATGCCTGATGATTTGTGCCTTTTCTTTTTTATATACCTTTTTATAAATTTTATATACCCTTTTATATATTTTGCATACCCTTTTATACATTTCCTGTACCCTTTTATATACTTTCTGTACCCATTACACGTTCTTTGTACCCTTAGCTTACACCCTTGTAATTTTTGTAGTTTGATATTTTAGCCTAATTTTGGGGCCCTGCAAGGCAGAAAAACCAAACATTCACAATCAAAGTCCAGAGAAGCTTATATTATCCCAAAACTCAGCTACAACCTCCTCTCTAAAATATGTTTTGTAAGCTGGACTGTAGCCTCATTTGAAGAAAAGTTTCTTTAATATAAGAAAACATTGCTGCATTTATTAAGTCTCTTATTGAAAAATTCTAGACAAACATGCTAATTTGCAAAGTCCGTAAAATCGCATATGTGTTATACGAAGAAAGCGCATTGCAAAGTGTTCCACATTTAAAGAGCCGCGCACCTAAAATCCTACTAAATTACCGAAATAAAACCCTTTTACTCCTTTAACTTCGTAATTCTAAAAACAACCAAAAAGCAACAATTGGCCACCACCCCTTGCATCCCTCACCCCAAGCTCTTCCTCGATGCTGGAAGCCCACGAGGGAGCCGAGCAGAGGAAACACATCCTTGGAAAGACCCCACGGATGGAGAGCAGGAACACCAGGAAAGAGTTGTAGCATCTGATTAGTAAAGGGCAGCTGAGTCTCTAATTAAAATTTGCCTAATGACCTGGCTGCTTCGTCATTTTCACTCTCAGCCGCAGTAATTTAATGTGACAGGTACTTAGGCGAAGACAAAATTAATTTCTCCTTTATAAAAAATTAAAGTGGCAGAGCAGGGTTTGGCCTGGATGTGGTCATCCTGCTGTCCCGGCACGGGATTGGTTTGGGATCGTGACCCCTGTGCCACAGTGGGGCTCACCCTGGGGAAGGTGGGAGGACCAGAGGGAGGAGGAACACAGAGCAGGGATTTCTTACCCTTAATCCCAGCTGGAAAAGTGCCCAGATGATGGAAAAACACTTCCGTGGAGACCGAGGGCCTGCTCTGCCTGGGGTCTTGCAAATCCCACACAGGCAGCAGGGATCAGGGCTCGATTTTCCTCATGGAGGGAAAAACAGATCCACAGTTCTTTCCCAAAATCCCACTCCTGTTCCCCACCTTTTAATGGTAAATCTGATGTTCTCCAGCTGCAGCTCCATGTCCTCAGCAGCCACCCCATCCCATCCCATGGATCCCATCCCATGGATCCCATCCCATGGATCCCATCCCATCCCATCCCATGGATCCCATCCCATGGATCCCATCCCATCCCATCCCAT